>CAKNYM010047283.1:35154-111856 GCA_932195095.1 Andricus curvator | reverse complement strand
TATATATAGTTAAAAGTTTGTCATAAGGACAACCGCAGGATTTCGCCGGGAGCGGGTGCTAATCTGAAAAATTGCACCCGCTCCCAGCGAAATCGCGGTAAAATTTCAGCTGTAACCACGTCTCACGACCGTGAGATAGGTGGTTACAGTCTGCGACGAACTCAATACGATGGTCCGGCAAAAGTCTCGTGCACCCTGAGGACACGGAGCGACCCAAGGACGACCGCCTTCTGCATTTTCCCCGCAAGTGTCTCAGCATTTTTTTGACACGCAGGGATGCTTTTCAGGCTATTAACCAGTGAAACCTTGGCACTTCCAAGAGCGCCGATGATCAAGACGATTAGCTTAACAGAATATTCCGGGTATAACCGTCGCAACTCCCTTATAAGGTCTTTATACCTCTCTTTCTTTTCTTTCTCCTTGGCTGTGACGTTTTTGTCAGCTGGTGCCGAAAATTCGATAACGAACATGGTTCGTTTCTCGAAGTCAAGGAGAACTATGTCAGGCCTCGAGTGCGCAACAGAAACAATTGTCGAGAATATGAAGTTCCAGTATATGCGGCACTTCTCATTTTCGACAATTGACTCTATTTCTCTAGGAGCGTTTAGCGGAGAGGTATTTGGGCTAATGCCATAAGAGTGACAGAGATGGTAATAAAGCACTCTTAGTGCCGCATTGTGCCTTTGGATGTAGGTCGTTCCCGCATGAGTTGGACAACTAGATAGTATGTGTCCTAGATGCTCGGGGTGTGCATGACACGCTCTGCAACTATCATCGGGAATGTCTTGGCTCAAAATGTGGCGACGGTATGCTAGAGTGGAAATGACACCGTCTTGACATGCCAAAATGAAGCCCTCCGTGCCCGACTTCAATCCGGGTGATCTAAGGAAAGCAAACGTTAGCTCATACGACATCGACTGATCTTCCACATTTCTGTGGAAGATGCCGTGCATCCTCTTGTCGAGGAGCTGTTCGTGGAAGTTTTTCTCCTGTGCTTTCTCAATCCGGGCCTTCAGGAGTGAGTATTCAAGATGGATAAGATTTGATGCATTTTGCTCACCCCTAATATTGAAGTCAAGGCCGAGTGTTTCAGCAGCCTCCTCCGCTGCTTTGTACAGAAACGCCCCTTTTCCCACTTCTTCGTGTTTCCTGACCATTTTAAGAAGAGGGTCTTGTCCATTTGCAACTATATGTGCTGTACCCAGAATGAGTCTGTTGTGAAGACATTCAAGATTCAGTATTCCGCGACCACCTAGGCGGCGTGAGATGTAAAGTCGCGGAACAGAAGACTTAAGGTGCATGCTCTTGTTCATGTGCAAAACCTTTCGCGTCCCGATATCAAGGGATCTGAGCTCGTCCTTCGTCCATGGAACCACTCCAAATGAATAGAGTACTACCGGGACGGCAAGCATGTTCGTTGCAGATACTTTGTTTCTCGCCGACAGTTCGGAAGACCAAATCTGCCGGATGAGACGTTTGTATCTGCATCGGAGAGTATCCTTCATAGATGTCGCGTCCTGAATGCGGCTCTGTGGCACGCCCAGGTATGTATAGGTCTCTCCAGCGCAAAGGTGTCGTATAGCGCTTCTGTCAACGAGCTCAGGATCTTCGGGGATGCCATTAAGTTTTCCTTTCTTCAAATTAACCTTGGCGCATTTCTCTAACCCGAATTCCATTCCAATCTCTTGAGTGTACTCTTTGACAATTTTCAGAGCTAGATGTAGTTTCTCTTGATTCCTAGCATAGATCTTAAGATCATCCATGTAAAATACATGAGTGACCTTATGCTTTCGGTTTCCAGGTTTTCCGCAGAGATACCCTTCGGAATGGCGAAGTGCGAGAGATAGTGGCAATAATGTGAGGCAAAAGAGGAGAGGGCTCATGGTGTCGCCCTGAAATACACCTCTCTGAAAGGTGATACTGTTAGTGATCACACGATGTTTTCCAGATGAGATAGTAAATCTGGTTTTCCAAAGCGGCATTAATGTCTCTATGCACCTCACGATGTGTGGATGAACCTTTAGGCTTTCCAACAGACAGATGATAAGTCTATGGGAGGTTGAATCGAAAGCTTTCCGGTAATCAATCCAGGCCATCGATAGAAATCGCTGATAGTATGCTGCGTCTTTACAGACACATCTATCGATGAGCAAGTTCTCCCGACATCCCGCTACGCCTTTCTTTGAGCCACGTTGTTCATACATCTCTCGCCATACAGGTCCAATTGTCCGAACAATCCTATCATTTAGGATAGCTGTGAAGATCTTATACAGTGTGTTCAGACAAGTTATTGGCCTGTAATTCTTAGGGTCAGCTAAGTTGCCCGTCTTCGGCAGGAGCAGTGTGCGCCCTTCCACCAACCACCCCGGAATAGGCTCTTCCGACTTTAGATATGAGGTAAAAATTCGGGCCAGATGCTGGTGGGTTGAAGGAAACTTCTTCCACCAGAAGGTCTTGATGCCATCTGGTCCCGGAGCGGAATAGTTCTTCATGCCTCTTAATACGTTTTTCACCTCCTCGGTAGTGATAGGTGGGCATTCCTCCTCAGCTGTGATGAGGGCATTGCACAGCTCCTTGAAGCTGTTTATGTTCTTTGAGCCTTCTTTAAGTGGATGTTGGACTTCGTAGACTTCTCTCCAAAATGCTTCGACCTCCTCTGGTTTGGGCGGATGGTCGACAGTAACTGGAGGGTCTTGGAAGAGTCGAGATGGGTCAGACGAAAACTGTTGATTTTCTCTGACCCACCTCTCTCTCCGCTCTAGACTTCTCCTAGCGTCAGATAGTACTCGTATTCTGTCAACAATATGCTGCCTGATGGTCAGTAGCTTTGACTTGTTGATTGTGTGATGACGGATCCGCAGTTCGCGCGTGAACTGTCGAACCTTGGCAGTGAAAGTCCTGCCAGATGTTATGTAGTCAATCACACACTGAATGCGGGACGCGTACTGTCTTGCCCAGCCTATCTTTGTGCTAAGTTGATGCATTCGTCTTTTGGTCTTATGATCAACCGTTGGTTTTGTTTTACGGTTTGCATCTGCCAAAGTTCTCGCTGCATTGTACACACTACAATTGATAGTCCAGAGGTCGGATTCTTCGGAAAAATCTCCACGAAGCTCATCATCCAGTTCAGTCAGATCTTTGGGCTTGGGAGAAACCTGAATGTTGATGTTTCTCCGGGTCTTGAAGCATCGTTCTCCCTCTATTGGATGCCTGTTCGAGGCTGGTCTCAGTGTCGCCTCTCTTTCTCTGTTGCCGGCTTGTTCTGGCTGCGGTTGTGTAGGCGCTCCGCTTATATAACCCCTTTTCCGGAGGTCCTCGGCACGGTTTCGCAGCCGTTTTTGCGAAAAATCCGAGAGCTCTGGGTGTTTCTCGCACCACAGAGCATGCAGTCGCGCCATGTAACCTTTTCGTTCAGGGGCCATACTGGTATCATAGCACTCCAGCAGGTCGTCCCTGAGTCGATCCGTCCACTCAAAAGTAACGAGATTCCGCCCGTCAATCGCATTGACTCCGTCTTGATTGGCTCCCCCAACTCTAGGGTAGTCGGCATTGTTGTCCGACCCATTGTCGGGAGCCCTGCGCGTTCGATTGTTTTGAACCGCACTTCCTACAACTATGTTTGGTGTTGTCATTGTTGTTCCCACGAGCAGCTAGGGAAAAGGGTTAGTCCATCCTTGTAGAGCCCCGCGTGCAAGGATAAGGCTGATACTCTGAGAGGTCGCCCGGTATCCCAGAGTCACCGTTTGAGACACCACACCCAGGTGCCATTCAGCTTTCGGCACGGTTGTTACGCCTCCGCTTGGGGGTTATTCCTTCGGGACCATCCCTGGACAATTGTCCGCGACTGCTTATTAATTATTGTAACCATATTCAGCAGAAACCCTTGGTACAGGGACCCTCTATCCGCAACCCGAGGACGCGTCCGGTGGCTTTGTCATAGGCCCTTCGGTTCGAATCCCAAGGAATCAAAACCGAATACCGAATATATATATATATATATATATATATATATATATATATATATAAGTGAAAACATTTTCCACAAAAGTAGTATACGTCTATTAAGAGTGTACCAAAATTACAATTGTTTTTAAAAATGAAAGAAAAAGAAACACAAAATGTCAAAGAAGTATTATTTGCCTCTGTCAAAATGCATACAATTTATTTTGGTTCCATTTGCCCTGCTTATTGCATCAACCGATATTTAGTCTGAGGTTTGGCACATTCCAACGTAAAAGTGAACTCTTTTTTTAAAAAACACCTCGTTCTTTCAATTAGAATTAATTTTCATTTAAGGGCGTTGAAACCAGGACCCGACCTCAACATTGAATTGCCTCATTTTACTCCATAAATACTAGAATTGCGTATTTTTTTTAGATAAGTAGGGCCTATTCTTGTTTTCAGTCAAACCTGTATTTGGAGTGAAAAATTAGTTAATTTCAATAGCTTCTGTGTAAAACTTTGTCTTTATACTCGAGTTAGAATAGAAGAAAA
The DNA here is from genome assembly GCA_932195095.1 of Andricus curvator. Classification (NCBI taxonomy): domain Eukaryota; kingdom Metazoa; phylum Arthropoda; class Insecta; order Hymenoptera; family Cynipidae; genus Andricus; species Andricus curvator. The sequence goes on along the minus strand of CAKNYM010047283.1, from coordinate 107,362 downwards.
ACGCTTTACGCAAAAACTATAGAAATTAGCCAATTTTTCACTTCAAATACAGATTTGATTCAAAACAGGAATAGGTCTAATTAAATAAAAAAGATGTAATTTTAGTATTTATGGAGTAAGATGAGACAATTTAATTTTGAGGTTGGGCCCTGGTTTCTACCCCTTAATTTGACCAAGTTATATACTTATATTTCTACGTGTAAGACTCTTGGACTCAGCTCTAATCTCAAAATTCAATCCCCTGATTTTACACAATAAATAATAGAATTAAATATTTTCAGATACCTAGCCCAACTCCTTTTTTTTATTAGATGTGTATGTACACATCGAAAAAATGCCTCATTTCAATAATTTTTGTGTGAAGTCATATTGACCAATGTTCAGATTAGAATTCGAAAATATAACTTGACGCTAAAATTATAAAAATTAGGCAGTCTTTTGCTGTAAAAGAATTTGGGCTTAATATCTAAAAAATATTTTATTCTAGTATTTATTGAGTAAAACGAGGCGATTTAATTCGGAGGTTAGAGCGTGAGTCCCACAGCCTTAAGTTACAATCCAATATTTGAAATACTTTTTTCGTCAAGCCTTCTTGCCCGACCTCACAATTTATATTAAATGTTAGGAAGGATACGATGATGAAGGAAGAAATATTCCAATACTTTTCGACGGCCTAATCTGCGATGCTCCTGCAAAGCCGTTTTTTCTTAATGTCAAGTCTCATAGTGGGTATAACAGTTGCACAAAATGCGGCATTAAAGGTAAGTGGATACAAGAAACGAAGAGTAAGTGAGAAAGAAAATAAAAAGGGGATAGACAAAAAGAAATAATTACGACGGTGGATGTGTATGTTTTCCTCCAACGAAGAAACCTGTTAGATTAAGAACTGATCAAGAAGTTTCTCGCGATGATTTTGTTGATGATTTTCAAAAAGGTCACTCTGTTTTCAACAATATACCAGGTTTCGGATTGGTTACATGAGTTCCATTAGATTATCTGCATCTAGTTTTACTAGGTGTTGTAAAATGACTTATTAGACTGTGGCTGAAGGGTCCCCTCCATATGAGATTAAAAAGTTACGATGTTAACAGAATTTCGAAAAGACTTACTGATTTAGACGATAGCAAGCCTGAGGAATTTAAAAGACGTCCGAAATCTTTTTTAGAATTTTTAATGTGGAAAGCTGTGGAATTTCGAAAATTCCTTTTGTACACAGGTCCTTTTGTGTTACAATGAATTTTCCCCAATGACATGTGTGGAGTATTGAAAAAAAAATATATTTGTGTCCATGGAAGGTTTGTGTGAATAAAGAAAATGATTTATCAAGAATACATAAACTTATGTTTTTACACACACAACAAGAGGAATATAATCTCTATATTGGAATAATGTTAGGAAACGGTGGTTAAAAGTGTTATCGAAAGACCGACTCAGACGACGAGTTCTGAGATCGGTGGAGGCGAAAGTTATAATGATTGAAAATTTTGGAAAATGAAACTTAGACAGGGTAGGAGCCGGTCGTGCAGAGCGTTTTACATTTTTGGTAGGGGTTGCTAAGTTGCTCCTATTGGACAGTGAAATTCGAAGAAGGAAAATATCGGCACCACCCACTAAGGCCAAATTTTGCAAAGGGTCAGTCATACCTGACAAGAGCGCACGTGATAGAAATAAGCCCCAATCTACAGATTAGGATGAAACGTGCGGAACGGAGTAGTTGAGGACTTAAAGTAATTAAAATTTACAATTCTGTTTTGAAGAAAATATTGAAATCTGAAGATTATTGTGTACGAAGGCTAAGAGCTTAAAGTAACAGCAGAATTTGAAGTATGAAAAGATTTTACAAGTTTGTTTTGAAAGCAATAAACTAGAAATGAGGAACTGAAACGTGCCACGACAATTACAAAGTGGGCAGATTTTTCGCTACGTGAGAAAATTCGGTACCAAAACTATATACAAAAAAAATCACTATAAAAAAAGAGATAAAATTAAAATTTGTGAACATGGGACTCAACATCCTGGCCCCTTTGAACGAACAGCGTTCAAAAAGTCGATTTAAAAATAAACATACGTCTATATATAAAAGATGTGCATACTGCTTGTAAATATAATTGGATATAAAACTGAAAAAACGTAGATATCGAGAAATTTACCCTAAATATGCGAATACAATAAATTCAAAAAAAAAGAAAAATTAATATTTAGATACATGAAGCACTGTACTCCATATATGAAATAGACATGCGAGAAACATACACATAAAGAGGATCATGATGTCTTAAGAGGACAAAATTACGCTAATTGTAGACGTGATTAATCATCCTTGCATGTAAGGATCGGAAGTGGATACAATCGTGTAACGCTGCGCTTGTACACCCCTGTGTTTGTTCGCACTGTTACAATTCGAACAATCTTATCTGGACCTGGGTGCACTTCTACGATGCGAGCTAGCCTCCAATCCATGGGGGCAAGATTGGCTTCCTTTAGGACGACGAGAGTGCCGACCTTGATGATGTCGGGATCGCTAGTTGATTGCCACTTGTTGCGACTGATCATTTGATGTAGATACTCCTTCTGCCATTTGGACCAAAAATGCTGTCGCATTTGTTGAGCATGTTCCCATGATGATAGCCGGCCGACCGGGATGTCTCGTAGAACAGTCTGTGGAAAGCTAGTTAGTGAACTACCGATCAGGAAATGACCAGGTGTCAGAGGGAGCAGATCATTTGGATCAGGGGAAAGGGGAGAGAGGGGTCGAGAGTTGAGAATAGCTTCTACCTCTATCACAAACGTTTCCAATTGTTCATGAGTAAGTAAAGTTTTTCCTACCGCTCTAAGCAAATGATGCTTTAATGACTTTACAGCGGCCTCCCAGAGACCGCCCATGTGAGGAGCGCGAAGGGGGATGAAACTCCAAGTAATTCGCTCCTTTGATAAATAACTTTCAACTTTGGGATCTATTTGTGCTGATTGAATCGAATCGTAAAGCTCTTTCAGCTCGTTTCGAGCCCCGACAAAATTTGTACCGTTGTCAGAATAAACATTCTCTGATTTTCCGCGTCGCGAGAAAAATCTCTTTAAGCACCCGATAAATGATTCTGTAGTTAGGTCACTGACTAGTTCTAAATGAACGGCTTTGGTTGCGAAGCCAATGAAGACGGCGACGTAAGCCTTTACCTTTTTTCGGTTACGGTGACGTTTTTCTTTGATAAAAAATGGTCCACAATAATCGACACCTACATTCAAAAATGGTCGATTGGATTTCAATCTATTTTCGGGGAGGTTTCCCATCAGGTATTCTACACCCCTAGGTTTGTCTCGAAAACATGTTACGCACTGGTGAACGATGTGTCGTGTAAGATTTCGACCATCAATTGGCCAGTATTTTTCGCGGACTCCATACAAGGTAGCTTGAGTACCTGCATGCATTTTTTGGACGTGTTCTTCGCGAATTATCAGTCTTGTAATGTGGTGATTTTTTGGAAGGACAATCGGGTGTTTCTGATTGTCGGGCATTTAAGCGTACTCGAGTCGTCCGCCGACCTTGAGAATTCCTTTATCAAGAAATGGATTTAAAGGGAGTAAACGACTTTTTTCGTCTACCTTTTTCTTGCGTACAAGATTATGAATTTCCTTTGAAAATTCAGACGATTGTGTTAGTTGAATGATTTTGAGCTCGGAAGTTTCAAGTTCGGTTTGGGACAAAGGACCTGTAATTTTGTTTCTATTTCGTGAATTGTGAATAAATCGTAGGCAGTATGCAAGTACGCCTTTAAAAGTTTTGAGTGATGAGTATTTTCCTAAAATGCTTGAATCTTGAATTGTTAGTCTAAACGAGACAACATCTGGCATTTTTTCAAGTTCAGGAACTTCACCTGTGTGAAGTTTAAATTGAGGCCATTGATCCTCATTTTGAGAGAGCCAACTTGGCCCACGCTGCCAGATATCAGCATTGAGAAATTCATGAGCTGTTTGCCCGCGAGAAACTAAATCTGCTGGGTTGTCATGTGTCGGGACATGTTTCCAATCACATGGATTTAAGTGAGTTTGAATTTCCGATACTCGGTTGGCTACAAACGTTTTTAATGTGTGAGATGGAGTATTAATCCAATGTAGTGTGATTGTCGAATCTGACCAGAAATATGTTTGATCAATTTGCATTTTTAATGATTGAGAGGTTTTTTGATATAAATTGACTAAGAGAGTAGCTGCGCACAATTCAAGTTTTGGAAGGGTAATTTGCTTTAAAGGTGAAACTCGTGATTTTGAACAAATAAGTGAAATGTGGTGCATACCTTGGTTGTCAGTCGAACGAAGGTAAATGCACGCCCCGTAGGCCTTTTCACTTACGTCGGAAAAGCCATGTAATTGAAACTTAACTGAATTTTGCACACTGATGCAACGTTTGAATTGTGCATGATTTAGAAGCGGTAATTGATTTTTATATTCAATCCAGGGTTGCTGTAAATGTGGGGGCACTTCTTCGTCCCAATCAATATGTGATTTCCAGAGATTCTGAACGATTAATTTTGCTGTGACTATAACTGGACCTAAGAGTCCAAGGGGATCAAAGAGTTTCGCGATTTGAGAAAAAATGGAACGCTTCGTTATTGTTTTATTGGAATTTGTAAGATTAACCGTGTAGGTGATCAAATCTGAACTTGGATTCCAATACAGCCCGAGAGTCTTAACAGCTTCTGTGGGATCTAACGACATGTGGATATCGCGAGACTCGTTTTTAAAATTGATAGTGAGTCTGGGATCATTCGATCCCCATTTTCGGAGGTTGAACCCTCCTTTATGAAGCTCGATTAAATTGTCACGAAGAGAAAGAGCTTCTTCGAATGTGTTTGCACCTGTCAGCAGGTCATCCACATAAAAATCGCGTTTCAGGATGGCTGCTGCACCTGGATAGTTTTCGCGCTCATCGTCGGCTAATTGCTGCAGCGTGCGAACTGCAAGAAAAGGCGCGGATGCGATGCCAAAGGTCACTGTGTTTAGTGTGTAAACCTTAAGTGGCTCATTGGGGTTCTCACGCCAGAAAATTTTTTGGAAATGTTTTTGATCATCAGACAATTGAATCTGTCGGTACATTTGTTCGATATCGGCTGTAATCGCAAAACTAAATGACCTAAATCGCGTAAATGTTGAAAAAAGATCATCCTGTATGGTAGGACCGACCATCAGAGTATCATTGAGTGAAATACCCGTTGAGGACTTGCACGATGCATCAAAAACAACACGCGTTTTTGTTGTGAGACTATTAGCTTTTATGACCGCGTGATGTGGTAAATAAAATCCGCGATGCGTGTCTGTGTCATTTAATAAAGGGGTCATATGTCCCTCTTCTAAATAACTTTCAATACATTTCACATATTCTTCTTTTAATGCTGGATCTTTTTGAAACTTATTTTCGAGAGACTGAAATCTAATGAGAGCTGCGCGACGTGATTCGCCTAATTCGAAAATTTTCTCATTAAACGGCAATTGAACAATATAACGACCTGATTCGTCACGACGTGTACTTTTTGTGTAATGCATTTCGCAATGCTCTTCTTCTTGCGAGCGCGGCGAACTTGTAGCAGGTGAATTTAATTCCCAAAAAAGAGACAAGTCAGAGAAGTTTGTGTAATTGCAATAAATTTTGCTTTCCTTTACGCGTTTGTGGTTGAAAGTTCCTGCTACTATCTAACCAAACTCGGTTTCTTGAAAAATGGCTGGGTGACCTACGATTGAAATTTTGCCAGTTCGGAGGAAATGATAAAAGTATTGAGCACCGAGAATCATGTCGACTTCGGCTGAAATGTGAAAATCTGGATCGGCAAAAAATAGATCTCGTGGGGTTGAAAAAGAGTTTCGGTCGATAGGAATTGAAGGCATTGTATTACCGAACGTTTTAACGGTGATAAGTGACAGATCGCATAATAAATTTGTGTAACGAGACTTGATTGTCACATTTGTCGTTTGCTTGACTGTGGTGGAGAGATTATCAATCGCTCCAAGGGGAATATCGACTGGTGTTCTTTTTAGCCCTAATTTGTTTGCTAATCGTTCCGTGATAATGTGAGGTTGAGAACCCCCATCTAACATGATGCGACAAGGGTATGAGTCCCCTTGACTATCGAGCACATCGACAACGGCCGTGGCTGAAACTACTTGGGAAGGAATCAAGAGCTGATAATTAGAGATTGGTGCAGAATTTGTGTGTTTTGATTGATCATGTGGATGTGGTTGCAAAACACTCGAATCTGAATGGTTTTCAGATCTGGGATGGTCAAAGTGTAAAAGAGAATTGTGTCTCTTTCCACATTTCCGGCACCCGCTTGATACGCAATTTTTTAAAGGATGGTTACCGCGAAGGCAGTTAGGGCATAGATTAATTCTTTTTACTGCTTCTTATCGCTCTTTTGGTGACAAGTTTAAAAATTGTCTACAAGCGTAAATTTCATGTTCTCCTTTACAAATGTAACATGATATTTTTAAAGAATTGTTATTTGACTGGGAGCTATTTGAACTCAAGGGCGATGCGGTGGTAGCACCTGTAAAATGGTATTGTGAACGCGAACCCTGGCGTGAATGAGTACTCATTTTTGGATTTGAAGCCTTTTGATTTAGTGTTTGATTAATAGCGGCCCTTGTCTCCTCGATTTTGGAGCGGCGCTCTAAAAAGTCTAAAATGTTTTGCAATGTGGGTAAATCTTCGTTGCCAGTAGATTCTTCGCACTTTTCGATTATATAATTGTTTAATTTGCCTTTGATCAGGTGGATGATTATGGAATGCCACTTATCTACTTCGACTGATAATGCGCGAAGTGCTCGAATGTGCTTTTGAGTTTTATCGTATAACGCGCGAATTAAAAAGTCTTTGGACATGCACGGCATTTCGAAAAGCGACTTTACGTGGCTGTCAATGATAAATCTTTTATTATGATAACGATTTTTTAGGAGATCCCAAGCTGCCTTGTAATTTTCGGTTGAAGTTTCGAGCAAAGAAATTATGTTGGCTGCGTCACCCGTAACACAGCCCTTTAAATAGTGAAATTTTTGAATGGTTGGTAAATCAGGATCATTGTGGATCATTGAATTTAATGTGTCACAGGAACCTAGCCAAGTGTCGAAACTGCCTGAAAAAGTGGGAATTTTGAGATCTGGATACTTAACCCTTGGAAAACGATGATTTGAGTTTAAAATGTTAGCTTGAGTTTGGCCGTTATTTTCAATAACCTCTAGAGAATCATTTCGTTCATTCTGACCGAGAGTTGAATCCGAATTATTCCTTGGACTGGTACCCTCAGACGTGTCGACATTTGATGGAGGGCTCGATTGTGTACTTGCAACTGAGCGAGGTACATAAGGTATATAACAACCCCTTTTTATTGAAGCTTTGATCCTACCACTAATTAAATAGTACCTATTTTCAAAGCTGACGCGCTCGTCTTCATTTTTCTTTTCTTCGGTTTTATCGTCTTCGACCAACGAGTCTAATTCATTTTGATTATTTTCAAACTGTTCTAGAATTGGTAAAAACTTTTCATGTAATCTTGTTTCTAAATCAAGGCATTCAATGTCAGTTTCAACGGCAATAGAATTTAGTAAGGTCTCAAAGGTAGTCAATTGGCGCTTCAACTTCCCGCGCTCTTTCTTTAATTTTGAAATTTGTTCAGTAGACATCTTTAATGATTTATTGGTTCGAATGTGATAGAGACAAAACCGGCATGAAGGATTTTGAAAAGATGTGGATTTTTATGGAAAATCGGTAGTTTACATAACCACTTACTTGTACTTCTCGGTTAGGGTTGCGAAGAAGTGTAATTCCCAGTAGCGCTGCTCTTAACTGGAAGCTGATGTACGTTCGTGGCTCCAATGCCCTGGACCACGACGGGAGTTGGAAAAAGGATGTTGAAAATTCGAATCCACCTGGATTTCGAAAAAAATGTGAAGAACTGGGCTCGGATGCTGCCTGTTGCCCAGAAATGGGTGCGATCTCAGGGCCTCCTGGATCTCTGAAGATGTGGTGCCTTGTAGTCCACTGTGCTGCGCTGGAGTCGAAGAATGTATTGGAAAATGTCTATAATCCTCCTAGATTTTAGATATCAAAGATAATGCTGCTTTCTCGTGTGCTGCAAAATTTCTTGTACCATGGTATATTGGTTGAAAACATCGAGGATCCTGTTGGATCCACGGAACTGAAAATAACTCGAAATAGAAATTTGAGCTTTTTTAAAATTGAAAATCACTGCTGTGACTTGAAATTCACCGTTCCTTTCACTAGCAGTTTTTTGCACTTCGTCCCGATTTGAGAGCCACTTTTTGTTATTTGAACTTCACAAGATTGCACTGTTATTAGTTATGGTTAGTCACTATGTCACTCTTTTACGTTTGCATAAAGGCACAATAGTTGTATGATCACTGATGTGATCTGAAGACACTGTTCACTTATAAACTGCTGGCACAATGTTTTAACCGACACGACGCGATTGTTTGCCGACCGGTATAAAACATCCGATGTTCGAAGGACCATAAAATGTGGAGTATTGAAAAAAAAAATATATTTGTGTCCATGGAAGGTTTGTGTGAATAAAGAAAATGATTTATCAAGACTACATAAACTTATATTTTTACACACACAACAAGAGGAATACAATCTCTATATTGGAATAATGTTAGGAAACGGTGGTTAAAAGTGTTATCGAAAGACCGACTCAGACGACGAGTTCTGAGATCGGTGAAGGCGAAAGTTATAATGATTGGAAATTTTGGATAATGAAACTTAGACAGGGTAGGAGCCGGTCGTGCAGAGCGTTGTACATTTTTGGTAGGGGTAGCTAAGTTGCTCCTATTGGACAGTGAAATTCGAAGAGGGAAAATATCGGCACCACCCACTAAGGCCAAATTTGGCAAAGGGTCAGTCATACCTGACAAGAGTGCACGTGATAGAAATAAGCCCCAATTTACAGATTAGGATGAAACGTGCGGAACGGAGTAGTTGAGGACTTAAAACAATTAAAATTTACAATTCTGTTTTGAAGAAAATATTGAAATCTGAAGATTATTGTGTACGAAGGCTTAAAGTAACAGCAGAATTTGAAGTATGAAAAGATTTTACAATTTTGTTTTGAAAGCAATAAACTAGAAATAAGGAACTGAAACGTGCCACGACAATTACAAAGAGGGCAGATGTTTCGCTACGTGATAAAATTCGGTACCAAAACTATATACAAAAAAATCACTATAAAAAAAAAGAGATAAAATTAAAATTTGTGAACATGGGACTCAACAACATGTACAATCATTTTTTGACATTACATGTGGCAATATCGATTTTAATTAATCCTGAATTCGTGAAAGATCCAGTTAATGTAGAATCCGAAAATTCCTGGTTACAAAATTTCGTATCGAATTTTTCTAAAATCTATGGTGAAAGGTCTGTTTCACATAACGTACACAATTTTCTGCATCTTTGCGATGACGTAAAGAAGTTCGGAGCCCTAGACAATTTCAGTGCTTTCAGATTTGAAAACCATATGAGGGTCATTAAAGGTACAATTAGGGAACCTAGAAATTTCCTAGAACAATTGGCACGCAGGACCCTGGAATTAGAAGTGCTGGATAGCTCTGTTTGTTACGAACCGTATAAAACTAGGACATGGAAAAGTAGTTACTCTCATGGACCTGTATTAGTGGGAAACGCACCTTTTTTAGAACAGTATAAGAAATTGGAGACTACTTCTTATGATATTAGTTTCAAAAACAAAGCAAAGCAGTATTTTCTTTTGAAGCATCAATCTGTAGCATCTATTTCCAATATAATAAAGTATGAAGACAGAAAAACTCGTTTCATTGGAAAGAAAATGATACTGAATCATGGTTTGTACTCGAAACCCATGGATTCAAGACAACTGAATATTATGAGTGTAAGTGACGGTAATGAAAAATTGTACTCCTGGCCTAATAATTCCGTACAGAGTGAATTGTGGAAGATGACGTTAGGTCATACCAGTGTAGTTTTTCCAATACATCACACAGAAAATCGAACCCTATAATGAGCTAGTTTGATCAGAAAGGCATGTTTATTCAGCCACCAATAATGTAGTTACAAAGGAGAAAAATTTATTGTTATTCAGGTATAGTATCATCCTAATTTATGCACTATTTTATTTCAGGACATAACGGAATGATAGATTATGCACTGTTAGAAAAGTTCATAAATTTCTGATACTTTTCAGTTACGGATGTAACATAATTTTACAGATTTCTGTCACAAAACATGAATTTATGATACTTTTGTAGTAAATTTACTAAATTTTTCATAAAATTAGGAGATTGTAACATAAAATTACTACACTGTAACATAAACTCACTAATTCTAATGTAAAATTACAGGTGTGTGACATAAAATGCAGAAATTATGTCTCAGCTTTAAAAAATTTATGTTAAAGTAACAAAATTACTAGTGCGAAGAGCAAACAGTCCGCGCAATCAGCTGTTGTGTCTCCGGCTTTTCGATAAAATGTGTTTTACACATGTGCTTTTGGTGTTTTTAACGTTTTTAACCAGTGCGAAAGGTTAGTATGAATAAATAAATGTATAAGTGTGGTGTGTATAAGTGTTTAAGTGTATAGTTTAGTCGTCTTGCGAAAACTGAGGTTAGTAAAAGGAAAGAAAATTTTGTGTGTAACGACTATTTTGCGATAATTTAAACAATTCTAGTATATATGTATGTATATTTGTTATAATTGTCACTGTAAATATTGATGTACATTTTTCTCATTCTTCTCTTTGTATAAAATATTTGTAGAATTGTTACAGAGTTACATTGAACCCCTTATAGGTTCGGAGCTGATGGTCTGATGAACCACGTGACTTGAGCCGGAGTCACGCTGCCATTGTCGGCCATTTTGTTGCCACATCCAGGACGCTGTCTTTTTGCCAAGACGTTTGGTCTTGATGCGAGTTGCCTTGTGAGGCTGGAGTGTTTTTCCTGCGGCTACGACCGACCCAACCAAATCTAAGCAACTTTGTAGATGACACCACAATGTTGCCAACGTCGTAATCTTGCTGCCATTTTCCCGCGGTCGTTCAGATCGTTTAAATATAAAAAATCACTTCGTATCAATTTTCAAATACATAATTCGCTATAGTTCGCTATAAAGGTTCCTCGGAAAATTTGAAGTGATTTTTCAGTAAAAAATATAGTTTTAAGAGAATATTTTAGAAGATTTCAAAACAAATTTTAATGTATAAATAACAATTGAAAAATTATTCATTTCCAGCGACTTAAAATTAAAATAATTGAAATTCTAATTTAAAAGGTGTTTAATTTACAAATTTTAATCTTTCAACTTTTAATTTCCCAACGACTTAAAATTAAAATAATTTAAATTCTAATTTAAAAAGTGTTCAATTCAAACATTTTCATCTTTCAAATTGTACAAATTTTGGATGTTTAAATTTTGGAAGTAGAAAGGATCATTACGCGCTTCGCAAATAGTGGAAATAGACGCCTCTATTTTATATTTGTTGATTAATGATTATATAATTACAAACAAGACACAGCTTGTCAAAATAAAAACATGGTTCCATATTATCATATAATTTATAATAAAAATTCAAAGCGAAGAAATAACTTAAAAATTATTATCAACCTCCCATCGCTATTGAACTGTCATTGCATTCCTATTTTTGGTAAAGGAACCCACTAACAGCGATAATTAAATAAAAATTAGAATTTTTTTGCACAACATTTAAAAAAATATTCTACCAAATATCTATGCGATGTATTTTACCAGGGTGTACAGCTACCTCGAAAACCTCGAATTCTCCTTGAATTTTTTTAACCTTAAGAACTGGAAATCTCATTGAATTTCTTACGAGAACCTTGAATTTCGATTTTTTTTGGCTTTTCAAACAGTTTTTTCATTGAAATGCAAAGAGTAATTTAAATCTTTTAGTCTGTTACAAAAGAGAAATCTCGTTTGGAAGAATGCTACTGAAATAGTATATTATGCGCCGAGGCGCATAATGAGGGTTCGATCGTCCTGCGAGCATTGTAAGCGAGTCACGTGAAGTCCCGAATTGTGCTCATTGGCGCATATATTAGTTTATGTGGCGACGTCGCATTTACAAGTTTTGTTGCGACAGCGTACAGTATCGTAATGTTGTACATTACGATACAGCGGAGTGTAATGTGAAGAGTGATCGTCCGCTGTATCGTAATGTACAACATTACGATACTCTACGCTGTCGCATAAAAACGCGTTAATGCACCGGAGTCATATAAAGTTTTTTATTTATCAAGATATGATTTATCTTTTGTTCATTACAGAATAAAAAAAAAGATATTTCAGGGCACTTTTTGTAGATTGTACTAATTATTGTATAGATTACAATGAACAAACTTTAATATTGCGAATTATTCTATAAGTTTTTAATTTCTTCTCCGCTAATATAGAAGGTTGAACTATACATTTTTTTGTGATATTCAACTTACAAATTATAATAATTATTAGTTGAAAATTTCAATGTTAATTCAGTTTCAGAGTTAGAATGAGCCATGGCTATATACATAATTTTTCTAGAGGTTGGACACTTGGTTTTTGAGTACACACCAGTTTTAAAAAGGTTTCAAAATATTTCTGGAGATTTCAAAATATTTCGAAGATTTTTAAATATTTAAAAGTTCTCACATTAATTTCACAAACATTTTATAACGTTCAAAACATTTCAAGGGTTTGAATGATTTGAAAAAGGCTACAGTAGACCAGGTTTTGAAGATTTAAAAACATCTTAAACGATTCTGAAGGTTTCAAAACATTTTAGAAGATTTAAAAAGATTCTATAACGATTTCGAACATTTCCTAAGAATTTCAAAGATTTGAAAGAGGCGTGTACAGTGTACACCATATTTCAAAGATTTCACAAAGATTTCGAACATTTCACAAAGATTTTATAACTTTCAAAAGATTTCAAGGATTTTAAAGATTTTAAAAAGGGTATAGTAAACTGGATTTCAAAACATTTCAAAGATTTGAAACGATTGAAATTTTTTTATAAAGATTTCAAATATTTTATTGATTTTAAATGAATACAAAAGATTTCACAAATGCTTCACAGATTTTCTAAAAAGTTCATAAAGATTTGAAGAGAATACAAAAATTGGAAAGATTTTAAAAAGTGTACAGTACAATACATTTCAAAGATTTCGAACATTCCACAAAGATTTTATAACTTTCAAAAGATTTCAAGGATTTTAAAAAGGGTATAGTAAACTAAATTTCAAAACATTTCAAAGATTTGAAACGATCAACATTTTGTTATAAAGATTTCAAAAGAATCCACAAAGATTTCAAATATTTTATTGATTTTAAATGAATAAAAAAGATTTCACAAATATTCTTTTCATTTTGCAGGAAAATCTATCTATGATGAAAATTCAAAGTGCAGCGTAATTCTGGAAAATAAAGTTCTTGTAGAAGTTTCCAATGTCTTGCATGGAATCCTAATTACCTTCTTAAGCTTCTACATTTTTGGATACGCCTACCCCACTGAATTAGCAACAAGTCTCGAATACATTCAGCGGTAAACTTCTCAACTACTATTCTATAATTTCATATGTATTTAGTTCAATATATTTTTTTTTATTTCAGGCATATCTTCCAGATAAATCCAGAAGTAACCGGCTGTGACGAAAATGCACCTCCGGGAAGGAAACAGCCGTGGGACAAAAGAGTGCATGGCTCAAAGCGGCGACGAAACTCTTTTAATTCCTGTTGTTCTTTGTGGTGGCGTTGAAATGAATCATACCACTATTTATCACAAAATATAAAATTTATTCAGACTATTTACACAAGGAGAAGTTCGTATTCTAATTTTATGTTGCTTGTTCGGAAGCGGAAAGGTATCTGACGATTGTTACTGAACGGTAGGCATTCGGGGGTGAAGGTCCTTGTAGAGGGAGTGTCGAAACTTACAACAAACGCTTATAATTGGTTGAAACGAAGACAAAGTGCAGGCTCTACTCAGACTCGTCGAAGGGTCGTACATTAGAAAACCATTAGTGAAAATTTGGAGACCTAATCCTTAGTGATGGCACGAGCATCACGTCTAAGTAATAAATTTATAAATAACAGATTTTGAAATCTCTACAGTTGCATTTACTTAGCTATAAAGACAGACTTAACAGAACCCAATGGTTATTACAGTATTTACAATCTGAGACTCTAATGAACTCGACTGAGTTTGAAAATCCTTATTACGGTTGAGATACAGAAATAATAGTAAATTTAAATATACAGTTCAGTTGAAGAATACGAAATAAGGTGACAAAGACAAGTAGATAAAAAACATCGGTTTTCCCGAAAGATGAATTACAAGTCAAATAATGATATGTGTACAATTGGCAATTAGTTCGAAAATCTACAAAAAATGAACGAGAACTTAAATTTACAGTAAATGATACAATCCTAAAACATGATTGAATGGACAAATAAAGAGTCGCTTGTGAAAAAATGAACGAGAACTTAAATTTACAGTAAATGTTACAATCCTAAAACATGATTGAATGGACAAATAAAGAGTCTCTTGTGAATGAAAGAGCGATCTAAAATAACTTAATCGACCTTGTCGATTGGAAGCGGGTACAAATATTTCAAGGCCCGCTTATAGACTCCTGATGAGCTTCGAACTGTGACTGCTCGAATTACTCCATCTTGACCTGGGTGAGTTCCGGTGATTCGTCCCATTTTCCAGTTCATCGGTGGCAGGTTATCTTCCTTGATGATAACCAGAGTTCCAATCTCGATGTCCTCTTGCTTGGCGCTGTTTTCCACTTGCTACGTGAAATTGATTCGCCTAAATACTCTCGATGCCATCTGTCCCAAAAATGATGGCGCATTTGCTGGGCATGTTCCCAACAGTTCAAGCGATTAGCTGGAATGTTACGCTTGTCTCTTTGCGGGAAGCTCGTCAGAGAGGTCCCAATCAGGAAGTGACCTGGGGTTAAAGGGAGAAGGTCGTTGGGATCGGAGGACAAGGGAGTTAAAGGACGCGAATTCAGGATTGCCTCAATCTCAACGACGAAGGTTTGAAGCTGTTCGTAGGTTAAAAGGGTATTTCCTGCAATTCGCGTAAAGTGTTTTTTAAATGACTTAACCGCGGCCTCCCAAAGACCCCCGAAGTGAGGAGCTCGAGGAGGAATGAAACGCCAGTTAATCTCCTTCTTTAAAAGGAAGGCTTGAGTTTCCTTGTTTTTCTCGAATGAATCAATTTGATGATAGAGTTCGCGAAGCTGTCTGTCTGCGCCAACGAAGTTAGTAGCGTTGTCGGATAGAATTGAATTGGGTATTCCTCTTCTTGTAATAAATCTTTTTAAAGAAGCCAGAAAGGCCTCGGTTGGCAAATCGCAGGCTAGTTCCAAGTGAACAGCCTTGGTAGCAAGACAAACAAAGATTGAAACATAAGTTTTTATTTTTATGCGATTCCGATGTCGGCGTTCCTTAATGAAGAAAGGACCACAATAATCCATCCCCACGTTGGTAAACGGTCGAAAGAATGACACACGATTTTTTGGCAAGTTACCCATGATGTATTTTACTTCGCTCGGTTTCGCTCGAAAGCATCTTATACATTCTCGAACAACGTGTCGCACGGTATTACGGCCGTCTATTGGCCAGAAGGTTTCGCGAACACCATAAAGGGTAGCGTTAACTCCGGCATGCATACGATCAATGTGTTCGTCGCGATTTATAATTTTTGAAACGTGATGGTTTTTTGGAAGCACTATCGGATGTTTATGAGAGTCTGGCACAGTAGAATTTGACAATCTACCACCTACCTTGATGATTCCTTGGTCGAGAAAAGGGTTTAGCTTTAAAAGGCTGCTTTTGGAGTCAACTATTTTATTTTTTGAAAGCGAATGAAATTCGTTCGGAAAAGCTTCTGATTGTGTGATTTTAATTACGAGGTGAAACGCATTATTCAATTCGCTCGTAGACAGGTCGCCCGTTTGTCTGGCTGTGGGATCCTTATTTTTGCAATTGTTTATGAAGCGTAAACAATAAGCTACCACAGTTTTTAGCATTTTGAAATTGCTAAAACGTTTAAGCAATTGGTTTTCCGGCCTCTTTTCCTGAATGAGGTTGCACGACAGCTTTGAGGAATTAATGCGCGTTTCTGGGACCTCGTGTTTTTGAAAGGATAATTGCGGCCACCTGTCTCTGTCTTGACTCAGCCATCGAGGCCCATTAGTCCAAAGGGTGTTTCGAAGGAATTCTTCTGGGATTTGACCACGTGAAAGTAGGTCAGCAGGGTTGTCCTGCGTAGGAACATGAAACCAGTCTTGAGCTTGAGTTGCTGCTTGTATTTCAGCCACCCTATTAGCAACGAAGGTTTTCAAGGTGTGAGACGGACTGCTGATCCAATTTAAAACAATGGTTGAATCCGACCAGAAATAAACTTTATCAACCTTGAATGGAAAAGCCTTGAATATGACGTTGTATAGCCTTGATAAAAGATTCGCTGCGCAGAGCTCTAATCGAGGTATAGTAGTTGTTTTTAAAGGTGCGACTCGTGACTTCGAACAGATTAGGCTACTTTGATGATTGCCTTGCTGATCAGTTGAGCGAAAGTAGAAACATGCTCCATAGGCCTTCTCGCTCGCGTCACAGAACCCATGCAGCTGAATTTCGATTGCATTTGGGATTAGCACGCAGCGACTGAATTCAATATTATTGAGAAGCTGCAACTGACTCTGATAGCTAATCCAAAAAACCTGAGACTCCTCTGGAACAACAGTGTCTCATGTGAGTTGGAGTTTCCAAAGCTGTTGAATCATTATCTTTGCTATCACTATGACTGGACCGAGTAGTCCCAATGGATCGAATAGTTTTGAGATCTGTGATAGCATTGAGCGTTTAGTGATAGGTTCACTTGTATCAGCCACATTGACAGTATAAATGATTGAATCAGCCGCAGCATCCCAGTGAACTCCTAAAGTTTTTATAGTTTCCGAGGGATCCAACGACATGAAAGCCTTGGAATGTTCGTCCGAAAGAAAGTTCATTAATTGAGGATCATTGGATGCCCATTTTCGAATATTGAAACCTCCCTTCTTTAAAATATCAATTAAATCGTTTCGAATTTGAACTGCCTCTGGATAAGTTGACGCACCTGTTAAAAGATCATCAACGTAGAAATCTCTCTGTAAAACGGTGGAAGCGATAGGAAAGGATTCGCGTTCACCTTCCGCTAGTTGATGAAGAGTGCGGATCGCGAGGAAAGGAGCGCATGCAGTGCCGAACGTTACTGTATTTAAGCAGTACGTTTCAATTGGCTCGTCAGGAGAATTACGCCAGAGGATTTTTTGATAACGAGTATCCTCTTCTGAAATTAAAATCTGCCTGTAAATCTGTTCGATGTCGGCAGTGAGTGCATATTGAAAGGTTCGGAAACGCATTATGATCGAGAAAAGATCCTCTTGAATAGTCGGACCGACCATCAGTGAATCGTTTAACGAGATTCCAGTTGTCGTTTTTGCGGAGCCATCGAAAACGACTCTTGTCTTTGTGGTAAGACTGCATGTCTTGACTACCGCGTGATGCGGAAGATAATAACCATGATTGATCGGTTCATTGTTTGAAATTGACTTCAGGTGTGACTCTTTAAAATAACCTTGGATGCATGCAGTGTATTGATCCTTGAAGGCAGGATCTTTCTCGAATCTTCTTTCGAGTGCATGGAAACGCTGCAGAGCCGTGTTTCGTGAGTTTCCAAGGGAGTCCCGTTTGCCATTGAAAGGAAGTTTGACGCAATATCTACCTGATGCTTCTCTTTGAATGGTATTTTTATAATACTCTTCACAGGCCACTTCTTCCTTTGACCTTATCTTGGAAGTAGAATCGGTACCTAGTTCCCAAAGAATAGGTAACTCTTGCAATTTTATTAAATTGCAAGTGGTTTGAAATGAATTGGAAAACTGATCAGCTAAATGAATGTTTTCAGGTATTTGAAAGGATTTTTTATCCAAGGGCAAACCTGGCATTGGTTCAGAAATTTCCTTGAACACTAGGCAGGAGAGACTAATTTCGATATCACTTCGACGAGATTTTATTTTTGCTGAAGTCACGTATTTTACATTCGAATGCAGATTTTGCACGCCTTTCAGCCTAATGTCGACTCGTTTCTTTTCAATTCCTAGTGAATTGGCTAACTTCTCAGTTATAGCGTTACACTGAGAGCAAGAGTCTAGGAGAGCACGACAAGATTGGTACTCTCCTTTGGAATTGCGTATATCTACAATGGCTGTTCCTAAAAGAACCTGCGAAGCCGACTGAGTTGGGAGACTCACCAACGTCGTGGCAGTATACGACGGGGACAAATCCGAATTTGTGGGTATTTCTCTCTCGAAATGGAGAAGCACGTTATGTGACTTTTGGCATTTCTCGCACATCTTCGCGCGGCAGTCGATTGTACGATGATAACCTCTCAGGCAATTATGACAGAAAGAAGTCTTTTTTATTTCATTGTACCTGTCCTTTGGAGACATGTCTTGAAAGGCGGGACATGAGAGGAGTGTGTGTTGCTTTGAGCAAATGAAACAAGTAACTTGTTTAGGTTTTGAGCTTGAAGCTACCGTTGTTTTATTACAAGATTGAGTTTGCTTTGAATGGGGTTTCTCTAAATTCTTTTTGTAAGACTGATTCGGTCTTTGAAATGAAATTTGCTTTTGGAATGAATTGGAACTTTCAAGAATAGCACGCTGTTCAAGGAATGAGATAAGATCTACAAAGGATGGTACGTCTGTTCCCCTGAGAGATTCCTCCCATTTTTCTCGCGTGTGATTGTTTAATTTACCCTTTACAATAAAAATGAGTAATGTGTCCCAGTGATCGACCGGTTGGGACAGCACTTTAAGAGCTCGACAATGTTTTTGTACAGTATCTACCAATCGCGAATTGAGAATTCCTTTGAAATACATGGGGTTTCGAACAGAGATCTAACATGAGTTTCAACTATAAATTTTCGATTGTCGTATCGATTTTTCAGAAGCTCCCAAGCGATATGGTAATTTTCGTTCGTTGTTTCGAGCGACGCAATGACTTCCGCCGCTTCATCCTTGACACAGGCTTTAAGATAATAAAATTTGTGTAATATTGGAATATCGTCATTATCATGACACATTGATTTGAACGCGTCGCGAAAGTTGAGCCAAGTGTCATAAGAACCGTGAAAAGTTGGAGTTTGGAGCTTGGGAAGTTCAAAGCGCGACGAGGGTCGGAATGAATTTTCGCGACACGAGACAGTTATGTTTCTACCCAAATTACAGCCCGAAGGAGTGGAAGATGTGGATTCTATTGAAATTTTTTTAAAATATTTTTTAGCGGCTCCGCTGTCACCGTAAAAACGAGTTTCAAACGAAGACCTTTCTGACTCATTCGTTGCTTCCTCTTCTTCTGTTTGAGCTAAATCTTCAATTTTATCCTGAACTTCGCTAAATTCATCCCAGTAAGTGAGATGTTTACTCAGTCTACCTTCTAAATCAAGTGATTCTAAATCGGTATCTTCGGTAATCGATTTTAAAACATTTTCAAGGAGGTTAATTGGCGCTTTATCGAACCGCGAAGCTTCTTTAATTTTGAGAGCGAGTCAGCCATGATTACGATAAACACACAATCAATATAAATATCAAATTTTTTGCATTGAGATTAAGGCACTATTGGGAGTGAAATGAAAAGGTTGAAATGAAATTGGGATCTCTCTTGACTTACTTGGAACGATGAGCAGACTCGCGATGACTCCAGTCGAAGGATGCTGCGGTTATCCAGATTCCGTGAAATACAGTTGCTTGAAATAAGGTCTGGTTTTTGAAATCTTTCCAGAGAGATAGCTTCCTTGCAGAAATGACGCCTTTGGGAAAGTTGACGTCGTCGATGAAAGTTGCTAAAAAGAAGACGAGCTTAGAACTTGAAACTTTCTCCTTGGTGCTGGCTTGCTTTTCAGTTTCGGCTACTGTCCAGTGCTCATCTTTGAAATGATGAGTTTTGAAAGTGGAGATGGAAACTTCACTATTATCTTTATTCTCACTTGTGAATATCACTGGCACTCAGTTGAGCAAAATAAGTCACTTATAGCATGTGATTGTCACTTTACAGCTGCACTGAACCCACTTAAGTTGATATTCACCTTTTTTTCACTACGGAGTTTTCTCACTGAAAGCCGATGAAAGTCAATATTCTGCACGGAATTTCGCGATTTTAAAACACGCCCGTTAGAATATCCGCGACTCGAAGGACCAAAATGTTTTTTGTGGTGGCGTTGAAATGAATCATACCACTATTTATCACAAAATATAAAATTTATTCAGACTATTTACACAAGGAGAAGTTCGTCTTCTAATTTTATGTTGCTTGTTCGGAAGCGGAAAGGTATCTGACGATTGTTACTGAACGGTAGGCATTCGGGGGTGAAGGTCCTTGTAGAGGGAGTGTCGAAACTTACAACAAACGCTTATAATTGGTTGAAACGAAGACAAAGTGCAGGCTCTACTCAGGCTCGTCGAAGGGTCGTACATTAGAAAGCCATTAGTGAAAATTTGGAGACCTAATCCTTAGTGATGGCACGAGCATCACGTCTAAGTAATAAATTCATAAATAACAGATTTTGAAATCCCTACGGTTGCATTTACTTAGCTATAAAGACAGACTTAACAGAACCCAATGGTTATTACAGTATTTACAATCTGAGACTCTAATGAACTCGACTGAGTTTGAAAATCCTTATTACGGTTGAGATACAGAAATAATAGTAAATTTAAATATACAGTTCAGTTGAAGAATACGAAATAAGGTGAATAGACAAAATATAGACTTAGTTTCCAGTTAAAAGAGAGTTAAAATTAATTGTTACGACGTAACACCTGTGTTCTAACATTTTCAAATAAACTGGCGCAATTCAACAAGACGGGAGAAATATAAGATTTTGCTTATAAAGCTTGTGTATTTTTGTGTATGTACTTATTTTTATGATGTACTTACATGAATAAATATAAGGTACAGAATTTATATATACTTGTACGCACGTACTTCTTTTAACGCCTTATGAGATTTTACGGTTAATTAATTTGAATTAATATGTAATCCATTTATTTAGGTATTGTATTATTGATACGACAATGTAGAACATATACAGTGTCCTGCAAGTAATCTTCTTCCTTGTAGAAATGGAGAGAGAACGAAAAGAATTTGGAAAGTCGATAACAATTTTTTGTTGTTCTCTGAATTTTATGTCACACGTAACAAAAAATTCTATTACAAAAACTAAAATTTATGTTACTTATCACTCATGTGAAATTCTGACACTGTAACAGAAATTTCTGAACCCATGACAGAATTTATTGTCACATGCCACTGGAGCTTTATGCAGTTATCAGTGACAGAAATTTCTAAACCGTGACAGAATTTTCTGTTACGGTAACAGCATAAAGCTCCAGTGACATGTGACAGAGAATTCTGATATAAATTTCTAACAGTGTGTATAATATGATAAAAATGCAGTACGTCTAATAGAAAGAAAAAACACACTGAAGAATATGTGATATAAAATTGAAGAAAAAGAAACAGGAAATTTATATTAAATTATGCTTCAGCAGGATTGATACAGAGGACCTAAAAACCTTGTAAATTTTTAATGATAATTAAAAATTCAAATTCAATTAAAGATTTTCATTAAA
Organism: Andricus curvator; assembly: GCA_932195095.1. Taxonomy (NCBI): domain Eukaryota; kingdom Metazoa; phylum Arthropoda; class Insecta; order Hymenoptera; family Cynipidae; genus Andricus; species Andricus curvator. Next base: position 85,641 of record CAKNYM010047283.1, on the reverse strand, counting down.
GATGGTGTCATTAAAAACGCTTTTTATTTCACGTATGTCAAATTAATATTTCAGATTTAATATACTAACGTTTTAAACAATAAAAAATAAACCAACATTTTCCAAGTTAAAATGAAATTGTTATGGCTTTTATTTTGAAGTTTTACAATTCAAAATATTCCAGTTCTTCCATTTCACACGAATGAAATTTTACATGATTAATTTTCAAAATCTCAAAGTTAAAAATAAAAAATAACTATATAGACTTTCAATTCAAATTTACAAAATTTTAATATGCAATTGTCTTCCAATTTTTAATATTCAAAATTCTAAACATTCCATTGGAAACACTTTTAATTAAAGATTTTAAAGAAAAACCGTCATTCATTAGAAATAAAAGAATTTTAAAATGTGAACGTATTCACGAATGTAAAATTTGAAATTGTTGATTTTGAGATGACAGTACCCACGGAAAATTGTCTAATTTAAGATATATATTACTGATTCGATTAATTTTGAAACATGTTTCATTAAAAATTCAAGTTTCGCACAATTTTGAGGTAAGCAAATTTTATAAAGGACGATTTTGAACGATTCCAATTAAAATTGTTTAATACCACAGAATCAAACACACACTCAACTAAAAGCTACATATATTATTAGATAGTTTTAAATATTTTTAATCAAATATTTTTGTTTTTAAAAGGATTAAAGGTTAGATCCAACATTATCATATATACCATTAAACCATTTCCCTTTCAGGGTAGGCGTGACACTACCCGATTCGGGTAGTGTTTCTAGGTTTTTCTTGTAGTTATAAATAACTACAAGTGTGGGCTCACCACACCCACGATGTGCCAACAGCACTCATGTCAGTATTCTTGAATGGTCACCCTTCCAAGTACTAACCGCGTCCAACGCTGCTTAACTTCAGTGATCTGACGAGAACTGGGTTTTTCAGCGTGGTATGGCCGTTGGCATAATATCATAAAACCATTATATTTTTTAATATTCAATTTACAATGCCTTTAAATTAAATTCACTTACAGACCTGCTCTTAATTTCTAGAGTAGACCCAGAAAACCAGAATATTTCATACCATTTTGAAACTGGACGTAATGATTATATACATTTTGTAATAAAAATAAGGCAATATTTATAAATTCATCATTTTTCCAGGAGTTGTTCGTCTCATGGTAACCCGTGCTACTGAGAATAGTGTCGAAGATTGTATATAAAAGTGTTTTAACGCAACCAAAAAGCGTATTAACAGATAAACAAAAGGGCAACTTACAGCGACCGATTCAAGAGAATATTATTAATGTTTGAAAAATGCATAGTATAATATCTTAGAGGCGTTGAAACCAGGACCCAACCTGAGAAGAAAATGGTCTCATTTTACTTCGTAAATACTAGAATTACATATTTTTTAAATAACTAGAGCCTATTCCTGTTTTGAATCAAATCTGTATTCGCAGTGAAAAATTGGCTAATTTCAATAGTTCTTGTGTGAAACGTTTTTTTTATGCTCGGGTTAGAAACTAAAAAAACGTTTTGCACAGAAAGTATCAAAATTGACCAACTTCTTTCTCCGAATACAGGTTTGATTCAAAACAGGAATAGGCCCTAATTATCTAAAAAAACTATAATTCTAGTATTTATGGAGAAAAAGGAAGCAATTTATTTTTGAGGTTGAGTACTGGTTCCAACGCTCTTAAAATGTAAAACATTCAATAAACTAAATTCTGTTTTTAAGCGAAGAAAACAATCGCCGTTTGTATTTATAATTTTCAAATATATAAATTCTGCAATCAGATAATCTTTCTCTCTATTTTCTCTGATGACTGCATTCGTGATACAGAATTCATTTCAGGAAGCATGAGTATATGAATTTACACTGAGAAGCAATCTTTTATTGCGAATCTGTACTTATTGTTACTCAAGTATTTATTTAATAAATATATTTAAACATCTAGTTTTGTTGTCTCTCTTCAAAAATACGCAAGCTATAGATGTGGGCACAATTCAAAAAATTATTTTTCCTTGATTATAAATCATTCCGGTTTGAGGAATGTTGCATAACTAAACAAAAATGCTTAGCTTCAGTTGATTAATTTTATTTCTCCGATTTCATTTATTGTAGAAATACAGGGTGGCCGCTGGGCCGGCAAAACGGGAATTTTATGAGACGGGGAAAAACCAGGACATTACAGAGAATTCATTTTTTGACCGGGAATTCCACAAATTTAAAAAAAAAGCTGTCCAAATTTGATTTTAACCGTTTTTTAAATAATTAGTTATATTTTTATCTTTTTCAATTTTAATATAATTCAGTTTAGATTGTGTAATTCGAAAATCTTTCAATTTAAAAATTTTCCATTTTAGATTTTAATTTTTAAACGAACATTTTAATTAAAAGAATTTTAAAATGCAGTTTTAAAGACTTAAACAATTAAAAATTAGAAGCGTTTGAAATCGAAGATTTTGGATAAAAAATATTTTTAGCTGATCAACTGTGAATATAAATTAATTATGTTTGAAATTGAATTGTACTTCCAGCATTAAAAAGTTAATAATAATTGATTTTACAAGATGATTCAGAATCAGTTCATAATTTTAGAATTTTCAGATTTTAACGTTAAAAATTAAACTGTTTCAATTGGAAAGTCTTATTAGCTAAAGAAATGTAAATGCACGATTGCAAGTTTATAAACTATTTTCAATTTTAAAATAACTTCAAAATAATATATTCACAATTACAGGATTTTATTCAATTTCAAATATAGTTTCAGTCTAAAATTTTTCAGTTTTCAACCATTCAATTGTAAATTTTTTAATTAAGAAAAATAACCATTACTTAATATTTAGAAATACCCGACTGATCATTCAAAATCAGTAATTATAAATCAAATATTCAAAACTAAAAACAAAAAAACTAATCTTCGAATGTTACATTTTCAATTGTTCTATTAAAAAAAAAACTTAATTTGAAAGTCTAATTGCGTATGCAGATGACATTGTGTTGCTGGCAAGAAGCGAGGAGGCCTTAAAGGAGATGATGAAGAGGTTGAGAAGATACCTGGATAAGAACAGGTTAGAGCTGAATGCGGAAAAGTCCAAGGTTATGGTGTTGAGAAAAGGAGGGGGGAGGGAGGGGAGTGGAAGTGGAAGGGAAAGGCGGTGCAGGAGGTAAAGGAGTTTGTGTACCTGGGCTTCTTGTTTCGGAGTAATGGTGGAGTGGATGGTCACATAAAAGAGAGAGTGAGGAGGGCAAATGTGGTGATGGGGCAGGTGTGGGGGTTGGGAAAGAAGTCATTCGCAGATGATTTTGGAAGGAGAATGAAATTGTTTGACTCACTAGTGATGAGTGTTCTATTGTATGAAGTAGAGGTGTGGGGGTGGAAGGAAAGTGAAGAGGTAAATAGGACACAGGAGAAGTATGTAAAGTGGACACTGGGGATGGCAAGGAACACGCCTAATTATATTGTCAGGAGGGAGACGGGGAGAACGAGTGTAGGGATTCTAGCGGGGAGTCGGGCGTGTAAATATGAGAAGAAATTTTTGGAAGAGGGGGAAGTAAGCTGGTTAGGGAGTGTTGGTGGGAGAAGGAGAACAGAAGGAGGGGTGGGAAAATGGAGGTTGAAAGGGAAGGGTATTTTAAAACGAATGGACTGCCGATGGATGAAGTGAGAAGGATGCACGAGGAAGGAAGGTATATGAGTTGGTTAAGAAAAACGGCATGAAGAGAGAGAAGACAGCAGGGGAAGAGTGAATAAGAGAGTCAAGGTTTAACGGGAACTATGTGTGGATTATGCCAAGGGCGAGAGCGCAATATTTATGTCAGAAAGGAGAGAGAGGAAGTCAGGAGCTTATAGCGAGGATGAGATGTGGTTGCATGGAGGGTTTTAATAGGTACTGGCTCTCTAGGGGGCAGAGGGTGTGTGAACTGTGTGGGAAGGGGGATGCAAGAGTGGAGCACTGTTTGGAGGAGTGCGTAGAGGTGGAAAGGAGTGGGATAAGGATGGAGGTATTGATGCATGAAAGGGGGGACAAAAAGGCAGTAACATGGGTGAAGGGAGTGTTGTGTAAGATGGAGAAGAAGAGAAGGAAGGAGGAAGGAGGAAGAGGAATGGAGAAGGAAAGATTGTAAATAGGAGAGGAAGTAGATATAAGTAATCTGTAAATATTGTAAATAGTAGATAAGTATTAGGTATTAGCCGCGGAAGCAGAGTTTGGCCATGCGAGGCAATGCGAGGTAATGCGAAAAGTAGGGACATGCGAGCGAGGCGAGGCGAAGCGAGGAAGGCAAGGCGATAAGAGCGTGCGGTCTTAGATATAAGGTATGGATGGATGTTAGACTTTTAAGGGTTAGTTTTAAGAAAATTCTGTAAAAAATGGAAGTGTAAGCAAGTCAATTTTTTAAGGTCAGCAGGCTGAAAAATAAACGTTTATCTATCTAATAACAATTGAACACCTATTACGCTTAGAAAAAATTCGAGTAAGTTAAAGAGATTTTTAGAAGTTTTGGAAAAATTCAAAATTATTTAAAAATTTGAAAGGATTTCAAATAATTTAAGCAAAGTGTCAACGTGTACCAAAACATCCGGCTATTCGTACCGAAATTTCGATGCAAATAGCCCACAGCCTAATTTAAAACAAAATATAGATTTTTGCAGATTTCGAATAAAAAATTTAGAAGCTTTTTAAGAATTTTGAAAGGCTTCAAAAGAATAAGGAACATTTCTTTAAGATTCCTAGGCAAATTGAAAATGATTTTTTATTTAAAAAATTAATTTTAAGAGTATACCATTAAGCCATTTCCCTTTCAGGGTAGGCGTGACACTACCCGATGTGGGTAGTGTTTCTAGGTGGATAGTTTCTTGTAGTAAATAACTACAAGTTGGGCTCACCACACCCACGATGTGCCAACAGCACGCAGTATTCTCGGATGGTCACCCATCCAAGTGCTAACCACGCCCAACGCTGCTTAACTTCAGTGATCTGACGAGAACTGGTTTTTTTCAGCGTGGTATGGCCGTTGGCTAGAGAATATTTAAAAATATTTAGAAAGATTTGCAAAATTGCCAAAAATGAATCTGGAAGATTTTATGGAAAATTTATTAGTTGGCAGGATTTAAAAAAAACTTTAGGAAAAATTCGAATCATTTTAAAAGATCGTCAGGAGTTCTGAAAAAATTTGAAAAATAATTTAGAAGGTGAAAAAATGTAAAACAGTATCTAGATTTTTGAAGATTTTGAAATCAAATTTTGAAGCTTTTTAAGGATATTTAAACTATTTAAAATAAAAATAATTTAGCTTTCGATTTAAGTAGTGTTCAGCTTATAAAAAATATAACTGTTCAATTTTTAATATTTCCAGCTTAAAATTGTTAAAAATGATATAATTTTGAAATTTTTTAATTCAATGATTGATTCTTCAATTTAGAGCATTGAAAATTTTAACGTGGATTTATATTTTTGGAACTGAATCTGCATCTTTGAACTTTACAATTTATAAAAGTTTAAAATTTTAATTTGGCAGTTTAACTGCATTTAATTTAAAATTGTTCAATTGAAAAGTGTTAGTTGCTTATATTTTATACGTGTAATTTATGCAGCATTTTAATACAAAATATTTGAATAAAAAATGTTATAAGCTTCAATTTTAAAACTGAAAAGTTCCATTTTTGGTGCCTTAATTTGCAGCTCAGTTTTTATTACTTCAAATGGAAAAAATTTTAGCTTTAGAGTTCGAATGTTTTAATTTCATTGACCGCGAAAAATGTTTGCGAACTGGGAAAACAACGGGAAAAGACCGGCAATTTTGTTTGTTTCATTAAAACAGCCACCCTGAAATTTAATGTTTAAAACATGCAAATGATTGAAATTAAATTAAAACCTAATATACGTTGAATTATTTTTTTTAAATATAATTGACTATTACCACCAATGGAATAATATCTTTTAATACTTCTTTTAGTGAATAAAATATTTTCCGATCATTACGTAAATAGTTTTGAACAAAGTTATGTGCTGATAATTTCTAATTCTTTAATTTCAATTAGATTTTGGAAGCTGTAAGTGATATCATCTTTATACTGTGTGGGACATTGATTTAAATGTCCCACTCCTAATGCCCCTTTAGCTGCGCAGGTGCATTACGAGCCTAAGTTCCGCATTTGATCGATGTACAGCGCTGGCTGCTACTTTTTCTCGCAACTGAGATTAATCGCCATGGATATAAAAGTACTTCAACTAGCAATCCTGGATTCAATTTGTCAGACGGCTTGCCAGTTGTCGTAGCTTTTCCTGTCCAAAATGTTAATTAACGTTTTCGGACTTAAACAAATAAATTATGTTTTTTATAGGCACATGCTTTCATTCAGGGATTGTTAAGCAAAATTTAATATTATTCACTACGGTCTCAAAATCCCAATTTAAAAAAAAATAATAAAATTCAAAAAGTATTAGATTGGATTTTATATTAATAAACAGTATTCTCATGAAAAATACTAAATCATCCGTAAAAAATTTGTACCATTAATGTAATTTTTTTAAAACCAAAAAATCGCGACGGAGATGAACCTATGTTTTAACCTAGGTCTAAGTATAGGTCCAAACCTAGGGTATACCGGGTTTTTTCTCCCGGCGACTTGGACCAAGTCTAAGAAAAGACCAGGTTTTTCGGAAAGTGTGCTATGTGGGTTAAGCATTGCTTGTGGCCACGAGACATGCTAAACTTTTAATGATTAGTCTAACACTAAATTCGACGTTTTCCATATTTAGTCTTGCATAAAAAAAAAACAATAGGGAGTTCCGCTATGACTAAAACCTTACTCATTCTTTCTTTTTATCATTCCACATGAAAACTCTGGCCAGGTGAACGCGAAAGCTTAAGGTCTTCTGAACGGAAAGATATGTGTATTCTTGTTCTAAAATTTTTTTTACGATAGCGCTGATGTAAAACGTGCCAAAAAACAAGGTTTTGGAGGCACTTTTTTTAAGCCTCGACTTTCGAGGCTTCCCAAAACGAGCTGGACATATCAAATTGTTTACTAATTACAGACCGTTTTCCACAAATATATCATCTTGGAAAGAAATAATGATAGGAAGTAGTTTTATGGCTTAAGATGTGCAGTTTTGTAACGCGATTGAAGTACAGTTTGAAAAAATGAAATTCGATCAATATTTCGCGAAATAAACCTTCACGCATATTTCGGGATTTAATGAGAGCAGCCACCGTATAACAATTGTTAGAAAAAAAGTATCTATTTCACAACAATAGGGACCTCAGAAGGAAGGGGTACCGACGTCCCTGCTCTTTCCCTTCCAGCTATTGTCCTGCGGGTGAGCCAGTATCCCCTTCCTTCTGAGGTCCCTATTGCTGTGAAATGGATACTTCTTTTCTAACACTTTTTATACGGTGGCTACTCTCATTAAATCCCGCAATATGCATAAAGGTTTATTTCGCGAAATATTAATCTAATTTCATTTTTTCAAATTGTACTTCAATCGCGTTACAAAATTGCACATCTTAAGCCATAAAAAACTTCCTATCATTATTTCTTCCCAAGATTATATGTTTCTGGAAAACGGTCTGTAATTAGTAAACAAAACCTTGTTTTTTGGCACGTTTTACATCAGCGCTATCGTAAAAAAATTTTCAGAACAACAATATACATATCTCCCTCCCTAGGGATCGCGGGACCTTGTAGCTGGCGGGAGGGCCTACGGGGCTCATTGACCACAGATCTGAAATAGGTGAACCTGAGGGGCCGTATCGCGAGGTGTGGCTACTTTGGGGAACTGACGGACTCTGGTCAGTGAGACTTAAACTAAGGAGCGATCCTTCCATGGGGTGATGGCAAAGCCCACTGGAATATCGAGAGCGCGAGTTCTCATGCTCCCAAGCTAAGATGTGATCGCCGTGTCGAGAGCTGAATGGCACCAGGGTGGCTCCGCAGGGAGGCTCCGTAGGGGGCAACCCATCAGAGGCGGTTCGAAATAGTGAAGATGGTGGAGACAATTATGTCGAAGCCGTGGAAGTGCAGCTAACGGAACTCTCCGTAGGGAAGAGGTACCGTAGCCGAGCACAAAGAAGGAGTGCCCGTAATGCGCGGGTCGCAAACAGCAGCCAAGGCTCCTCACAGGGGGCAGTGGCTGCGGAAACTGTACCCGGAGCAACTCCGCAGGCTTATTCTATAGGCAAGAGGAAAAAGGGCTCCGCAGAAACTCCCTCAAACAGGGAGTTGAAACGGCAGAAGGCTCTGGTAACACAGGGCCTTCCTTTGGCGCAGATGGCCAACAACGCCCTGGTGAGAGTTGTCGTTCCGTCGGGTTGTCCTGATAACTGCCTAACTCGAGGATTTGGACAGGTTGAGGGATGAAATCTCGAAAGGGATTGACGCGTTACCTCGCGAGGGACGCGCCCTCACATTCAACGACATCTTCATTAGGTCGGGGGCCATCGTTGTGGAGGCTGCGGACATCTGGTCGCGAGACTGGATTGTGGAATAGACCCCAATGTTCAGGCTTAAAGAAGGTCTGAACTTCAAAGTCAAGGGGACGGAGCGTTTTGAAAAGGTACCACAGAGCGACCGTACGGATTCACGGCAACTCCGAGAGTCCGGCGACCTTTCTGAGGCACCTGAGCTTCCAGAATCCGTCTCTACGAACTGATTCGTGGAAGGTTTTTTCCGACAGGCAGGGATCCAGGCCGAAGGGAAGAGGCTGGATTCTAGTCGTTGGTATTCCCGAATCTTCAATCAGAGACCTTGCGGCTCTAGATTATCGTCCCTATCTAGGGGCGAGTAGGGTTACCTTCCGGGTGACCCAACTGGGATCCGCAGGGGTTTCAGGAGCGTCCGGAGGTACCCCGAACTAGCTTCTCAATGGCTGAGACGGGAATCTCCATTACGCAGATTAATTTGCACCACAGCAAAGGCGCCTCGGCGGTTTTAGCCAAACGCATGTCTGTGGTGCAGACAGGGCTCGCCCTAATCCAAGAACCCTGGATATGCAGGGAAAGGATTCGTGGCTTGTCAGGATGTGGCTCCATATATAAGGGGCCACGCGAAAAAACGCCAAGGGCATCCATAGCCGTCAAGGGTATGGATGCGATCTTGGTGCCTAAATTCTGCTCTAGAGATCTCACCGCTATTAAGGTGAGACTTAGATGCAGTAGCGTAGAAAGGCTAGAGGTATTTATTGCCTTGGCTTATTTCCCTGGCGACGCCGAGGGACCCCCGCCTCACAGAGAGGTGGAGGCTCTAATTCGGTATTGTCAAGAGAACAAGATCCGTCTGCTGCTGGGCTGTGATGCAAACTCTCACGACACGGTGTGGGGAAGCACAAACATCAATAACAGAGGGAGAGATTTAATTAAATACATAGCGGGCACAGAGCTGGAGATTCTGAATCGGGGTGATACTCCCACATTCCAGACTAAAAACAGAAGTAAGGTTCTCGATTTGACTCTATGTTCAGGTGCACTGAGGAGCAGGGTAGTGGATTGGAGAGTCTTCGATGAGGAGTCTCTTTCGGACCACAAACACATCGTGTTTCCATTAACCCTAGGTAAACCGATGGTTTCTAATATCAGAAACCCCAGAAATACACTTTGGGATTCATATAAAGAGGAACTCAAAGGGAGGCTTGCGGAATTCCCCACAACCTATGGTACCACTGATGAGTTGGAGCGCGCCGCGGATTTTATGCGAAGGGCTCTGACAACATCATATGAGAACAATTGCCCTACAAGCACAATTAAGTCTAGAAATAGAGCAGAATAGTGGAACACCCACCTGGAGAAACTCCGCAAAAAGAGAAGAATGTTGTGCAATAGGGCAAATAGAACTAAATTGCCTTCGGACTGGGACATCTATAAGACGGCCCAGTGTGAATACAATAAAAACATAAGGAAGTATAAGCAGGAAGATTGGAGGGGCTTCTGCGAGGAATCGAAAAACATTCCGGAAACAGCGAAGCACCACAAGATCCTGGCGATAAATCCGGAAGCTCGTCTCGGGCTCATAAGGCTTGATAATGGTGAGTTTGCCGAAGATGAAGAAGCAACACTGAATCATCTGATGGAAGATTACTTCCCGGGTTTTCATCCAATCCGAACCGACCAAGAGGAGGAAGGCCGGGGCCAATGGATGGAAAGGGCCGACTGGAATTTTGCCGCTAAGGTCGCTGATTACAAAAAGGTGGAATGGGCCGCAGGGTCCTTTTGTTCTTCTGTCTATTTTTGGCAAGTATAGCCCTTAAACACGTGCCATCGGCATGGAAGGATGGCACAGTGGCCTTCATTTCCAAACCTGGGAGGGAGGGTTACACTGCTGCCAAAGATTTCCGAACAATCAGCCTAACTTCTTTTATCCTGAAAATGCTGGAGAAGCTGGTCGAGAGATACATTAGCGATGAGGTGCTCTTGGCCTCCCCGCTGCTTTATCAGGCTGGCTGCTCGGTAGACACTGCGCTTCATGCTGTTGTGGCAAAATTGGAGCAGCAGTTGGAACAACAGGGGTATGCTGTGGGCGCTTTCTTGGATATAGAGGGTGCTTTCAGCAATACTCCTCCAGAAGTCATCTGTCGAGAGGCTTTGAGATTTGGCGTGCCGGACCAGCTAGTATGATGGATAGGAAGCATGCTAAACTGTAGAAGACTCGAATCTAGGTTTGGTGAAGGCCTAGTAAGGGGGATAGCTCCGCGGGGTTGCCCACAGGGGGGTCTCCTGTCGCTTCTCGTGTGGTGCATTGTAGTGGACGGCCTTCTTTGAAGGCTAAATAAAGAGGGGTACTATACTCAGGGATATGCGAATGACTTTGTAATCCCAGTCAGGGGGGCTCATCTGGAAACGCTGATGGGTCTTATAAGGTCGGCGCTGCACATCGTAGAGCTGTAGTGCGATAGCTCAGGGCTCTCGGTAAATCCGGAAAAGACCAACCTGGTCATTTTCACGAGAAATTATAAAGTTCCGAAAGTTGACGCTCCTGTATTCTGTGGTGGGAAGCTGACGTTTTCAGATTCAGTTTAAATATCTGACAGTAATCCTAGATGGCAAGCTGAACTGGGCAAAGCACCTGGAGACCCAATGCAGGAAATTTTTCATGTCTTTTTGGATGTGCAGGAGAGCCTTTGGGTTGACGTGGGGGCTAGGGCCTAAAATGATTGCATGGCTCTACTCTGCTGTCTAAAAACTCAGGCTCCTATATGCGGCCATGATCTGGTGACCACGACTAGAACTTAAAACAATGCAGGACAGGCTGCGAAGATTACGAACGCTAGCATTTAGGGGTTTAACTGGAGCAATGAGGACTGCGCCGACAGCGGCGATATGATTCATTCTCTGTGAGGAACCGTTACATGTTGCGATAATCGCTAGAGCAGCACACGCGATGGGCCGCCTGGTAAAAGCAAATAGATAGACTCCGGGGAATAGACACACTAGACTCCAGAGTGATATCAGCGCACTTCCGATTCTACAGTTGAGGCAAGATAAAATAACAAAAAGCTTCAACTTCGCCAAAGCTTTCCGTGTCTGCATCCCAAGCAGGGGTCTGTGGAAAGCAAATGGTAACCCGCTTCTCCAAGGGGAAATCTGGTATCTAGATGGCTCCAGGGGAGAGGGAGGGTCAGGAGCAGGAATTTATGACATCAAGAGCGGGAAAGGGATAGGGAACACACTTGGGCGACACGCTACTGTCTTTCAAGCGGTTGGCAATTACAAATTATATTCATATTTTATTCAAAAATAAAAGAAATGGAAGATTTTTATATTTAAACGCTTTTAAGATTCCCGAATAAAATATTTTTAGAAATTTAATAATTATTATTCAGAACAATAAACAAAGGTAACCAAATTGTTGAATTTTGGAACTAAAAAGACTAATGTTTATCCCGCAAACATAATTTTTAACAAATAGAGCTAATTTTCAACTAAATAGTTGAATTTCCAAGTAAACGCATTACAGTAGTTAAATTTTCAACCAAAAATGTTTAATTTTTAACCAAACAGTGGCAATTTTCAGGAAAGTAGATGAAATTTCTGCCAAAAGAATGAACTTTCAAACCGAAGACGAATTTTCAAAAAATAGTAACATTTTCAACCAAAAAAAGATTTCTCAGACCAGAAAGAAAAAGATTTCAACCAAATTGTTTAATTTTCAAGCGAAATAGTCCAATTTTCAACCCGAAAATATGAACCTTCAAGAAAAAGGATCATTTTCCAAAAGTAATTAAATTTTTAACCAAAGAGATGAATTTTCAATCAGAAAGATACATTTTTAACTGAAAGCGGGTTTTCAGTAACGAAATAAGCAAAAATTCCAACCAAGTCGTTGAATTTTTATGCCAAAAAGACGAATTTTTAGCCTGCAAATAAAAATGTTGAACAAAAAAGTTAATTTTCTAATAAATAGTTCAATTTCCAAGTAAGCAGTAGTTACATTATCAACCAAAAAATATAAATTCTCACTGAAATATGCAATAATTGATATTTTAACAAAAAAGACAAATCCACCAAATATTTTAATCCTAACTTAAACAAATTTTCAACCTGAACATATAAACTTGTGACAATAAGTTTAATTTTCAACCAATTAGATGAATAAAAAATGCCGAAGCTAGAAACAGCTTTCCAATTTTGATCGAGACTTATCCCATTCTTTTCCTTAGGATGACACCAGCAGGATAAATATGAATATGAGTTTCCAATATCAACTCCAACTTTTCCGCTTCTTACTACTTGATATGAATTAGAGTTACCGAAGCTAGAAAAAGCTTCGCAATTTTGATCCAGGCTTGACCCATTCTTCCCCTTAGAATGGCACCAGCAGGGTTAAAGATGGATATAGGCTTGCAATTTGAATTTTAACTTTTCCCCTTCTCATTGTTTGACTTCAATTAGCGTTGCCGAAGTTACAAAAAGCTTCGCAATTTTGATCAAGGCTTGTCCCATTCTATTCCTCAGAATTGCACTAGCTGGGTAAAGCTGTGTATAAATTTCCTCTAAAATTTTAATCTATAACATCAACTGCGAAAGGCACAGACGAAGTTGCAAGGCTTACAATTCGAAAGAGTAAAGAGTATAAAGAGTAGAATGGAGTTGAAACTCCCTCAAAAAGATGACGTTACAATTTCTAACGCTAACTACTGCCATTTCCTTTTCTTCTCAATTTTCATTCTTCGCAGAAGAGTGTTAGTAAGGCCAATGTTAATAAAACTTTTGTCTCTAATTAGAATATGTAACAAGCTATTTGGCGAGAGAATGATTGTGGTTGTTTTTTATTTCCTTTTGGATAAGACATTTTTCGCTGACAATTTGTTCTTTAGAATTAGAAATTTTCCGACTAATGTCTAAAACATGTGTATTATCTAGAAATTGAACTTTGGGCTGTAAAATATTATTTGAATAGGAAATATAAATGTAAACAAATTCCAATACATTTTTAAAACTTACATTCTAGGTGATGCGCACTGTTTTGACGTTCGGAACCAGTCATGAATTTTGGTTCAAAAAAGCGCTTAAAACTAAGTCAATTTATGTGAAATGATAAAAAGGGAATTAGTAAGGTTTTAGCCACAAGCAATGCTTAAGTCACGCCAACGATCCATATATATCCCATCCTTGAACAATCTTTACCCATTTTTGACCTATGCTTGAGCAAGGAAATTTTTTTTGACGCGGGAATGAATTATGATTTTGATAATTCGATAAAACTTAGGATGGGTTTATCTTTATTTCTATTGTATTATCATTGTCTTACCGAATTGTATGTACCATGTTTAGTCCAATTTAACCTTTTTTGATATTTCTGATCAGTTTTCAGTTTTATATTGTAGTACCCAAGGCCAACGGCCATACCACGCTGAAAAACCCAGTTCTCGTCAGATCACTGAAGTTAAGCAGCGTTGGACGCGGTTAGTACTTGGATGGGTGACCATTTAAGAATACTGAGTGCTGTTGGCACATCGTGGGTGTGATGAGCCCACACTTGTAGTTATTTATAACTACAAGAAACTATCCACCTAGAAACACTACCCGAATCGGGTAGTGTCACGCCTACCCTGAAAGGGAAATGCCTTAATGGTATATACCTATACATTATGTTCAACCCTGCTTTTATTCAACTCTTTTCAAATGAGATATCATCTCCTGGAATTTTATTATACTGTTTATCCTGCTCTATTTATTTTCCTCTTTTGAACAGTGCAATGTCAATTTCTTAAAATTTGATAATTATTTTATTATGGTATGCTTGTCTATTATGTAGTGTTGTAGACACTAGGGAAAATATTTTTGCAAAAAAAAGAAAAATTAATGTTGACAAAAAATAGAAGAAAAATTTTTTTTTTTAATTAAATTTTTTTTTATGTCAAGTTTTAGAGTGACAGATGATGAGAGAGACGTGCTTTGTGGCATTCCGAACAAGGATCTGTTTTGCATGTTGCCGGTAGGTTGTTTTTTAAAGAAAACCGCGCTAAAAAAGGATAAATAAAAGTATACTATAAGAAAGTAATAATAAATTTTTTCAGGAAGGCACAAACATCTTTACGGAGATCACCGCAATCAGAAAGAACGCGATAGGCACTGTACAGCCGTACATTTTGAGTGCCAAAGTAGTCTCAATACGTATTGTCTGGTAGCAGGTAGCTGATGGAGTACTAATTGATGTGGCGCACAAAATTAATCCAATCATCACATTAAATCTGCTTTATAAGCTGCACTACGTTTTAAATCTGAAATACGCGAAATCTCTATCGTTTTTTAAATAATGTTATGGATTGCTATGTCTACAAAATGAAAGACGATAAACAAAAGAGTTCTGTAGCTTCATTAAATGTTACATTAACGACATACGTATCTTAAAATGACAGAGTTTAGGAAGGTTTATCTTTATCTTTTAAGTTCTTCATGTTTATGTTTATAAACAAATTGCTTAACTTAATGGACTCATATATCTATAAAAAGATTTCATTATTTATTTTAAAAATTTTTAATCGTTTTAATAAAACGTAATTCATTAAAACTTCAATTGTGGAATTATTTTTGAATTACTATTTGGATTAGTAACCTGCGAAAGCCTGACTAATTTCTTTAGTAGATAATGACTATTTCATTTAGTAGTAGTGTTACTAATTTATTTCGTAACGAGCTACCAATTCATTCACACTATTTGAATTAGTCAGAAATGACTATCAATTAGTAAGATTTGACTCATTCAGATTGAGAGAGAAAGTCATTCTTCTCGCACTTACGAAACCTAGCAAAATTTCTTTCTAAAAAATTCATTACCATTATTGAAATTACAAAACACATATTCTAATAAAAAATTCACTCTTTTCGATTCCTCTTAGAACTCCTGTTACATTACTTTAGCTTAGCACAAGTCACAAAAAAACTAAAAATTCGAGAAACACAGCAATATTTCTTTTGGAAATTTTGTTGGCAATATTCAAATAACGCAACACTTTTTCTAACAACAAAAATCACCCTTGTTCATTACACTCACATTTTCTGTTAAATAATTTGTAAGAAAACTAACAAAAAGAAACTAAAAATTTGTGAAACCCAGCCAACTTTCTTTCTGGAAAATTTGTTTCCAAGACTTGAATAACAAAACAAATTTTCTAACAATAAAAGTCACCCGTTCCGATTACAGTCAGAATCTCTATTACATAGCTTGTAACAAAAGTAACAGACAACTGAAAACTCGAGAAACCCACAAAAATTCCTTTGTTGCAAATTTGTTAGCAAGATAAAAATAACACAACACCTTTTTTAACAACAAAAGTCACCATTTTCGATTCCTCTAAGAATTTCTGTGTCACAACTTGTAACAAAAATAGCAAAAACCTGAACATTCGTGAAACCCAGCGAAGTTGCTTCCTTAAAAATTTGTAAGAAAGTCTGACATAAGATAAAACCTTTACTGTCAAAGAAAGTTACTCTTTTCGGTTCTTCTTAGAATTTCACCCGCAAGTTTGAGCGCGCCTAGGGCGTGCGTCTGTTGGTTCTCGTGCTCCTTTGGTTGTAACGAACACATTCTTATCACGTATCACGTGATTCGCACTCGATTTTATCCAAAATGCGAACTTTTCCACATTATGTTGATTTTTTCGCGAGACCCGCAGCGGTTAAATTTTCAAAACAGGCGACAATGTAATTTTAAACTTCTCAAGTGCATACCCATACAATCTCAGTGCACCGTCCACTGTTAATACGTACAGACGCATTTTAGTTGAAGCTAGAAGAAACAAATATCAATTCGTATCTGCGACTATTCTTCTTTTAAATTATATTTCCATAAAAAGACATTTCAATTCATTTTCATACAAATTATTCAAACGGCGAGACTAAAAGTATAATTTCGAGACTAAGGAGATTTTCGTAGAGATCCTCGAAAACGAGAGTTCGGTCCAGAGCGAAATAATTAAGTCAACTTTCCAAGATGAGTACCTATTTAATTACAATTAATTTTTGAGTTTCGAAATATTTTAAAGGACTTTTGATATTTTGGGGAATTTTATAAAATTCCAAGGCATTACCAGTTGATTTGGGTCATTTAATGAGATTTCAAAGATTTTGAAATACTTTAAAGCATTCCAAGGGAATTTAAAAATATTCTACGGAATTTTTCTTTTTCTAAATATTAATTTCAGTAATTTAATGGAATTTTGAAGAGTTTTAAACACTTATGATATTTTTAAAGGATTCAATGGCACTTGCAGGAGATTTCAGAAATATTCAAGGAACTCCCAAGTCACTTAATTTCAAATTTTTTGTGATTTTCAAAGATTTAAAAACATTTTATCCATGCATTCTGGCTGAAGATTCAAAAGAACTGAATGCTCGAGGATCCGACAGAATAAAACAGTGGATTACGGTATAAAATTAGAAAGGACTTCACGCAAATTTTTATTTTTTACAGGTATAACCTAGATTCTAGAATGTGTTTCGTCTGATTCACGCGGCCTTTTTTCCAATCGGTCACATCCGATACATCAATTTTGGTAACCAATCGGTCGCAATCGGCGATTGCCTTTTAAGAATGTCGATTTAAATTATTTTACTGCCGATTCAAATGCATCCCATCGATTTTTGTTTCCAGGGCTTCTAAATCCGGTTTGTTTTTCCTTTCGTTTGTTAGTTTTAGTAGCAAATGTTTGCATTTTTGAAGTAGGTCATAATTATTAATATTTCTCAGATTTGCACTATTAAAAATAAAACCAAACAACTCATCGAATTTTTTCAAAAATTTAAATCTGTGATTTGAAGAACTGATAGGTGTATCTATTACATTAAAATAAAACTCAACTTTGAAGCAATGCTGCGGATCATAAATTCGTTCATCAACGCATTCGTATTTGGCATGCTTATGGATTTTCTTCTTGGAACGGCTGTTGCCTCTGGAAATTTCATCTCTGTCTCTACATCTACTGCCAAATCAGTAGCTTGAGATACTCTAAAAAACCTTCGTCTGTTCCTTTTTTATTAAAGAATCATTGAACGTTTTAAATTATTTCAATACTTTCTGCAAGGTGTAAACTTGGATCTTGCAATAATTTAGTAACGCGATAAATTGATCTTTCAGAGTATGTCATTCCATGTCATAACAGAACATACGAACTTGAAGGTTACAATCTTTTCAGCTAAGCATATAGCTTTGTGACTCTCTGCTATGTCATTATCTACTTCGAATATTTCTACTAAACTGTCATAAACATCACCTAAGTGATAACGTTAAGGTTTAACAGTATCTGTCCTACTAGGCCATCGAATATCTGATAACGGTTTTAAACTAATGTTATGAAGAAAGGATTATAAAATATCGCACCTATTCGTTGATCCCGAAAAAAGACATACAATTCTTGTACAATATTGAAAAAATCAACGGTCTTAAAAGTATAAGATATAAAGTATGTGGGTCACAGAAACAAAAAGTGCTCTTGGGTTTAAATTTAAAATTCTGTTCTGAACCCCTCTGTTTCTATCACACATATTAGCACCATTGTCAAAAAATTGTCTCTGAATATCCTCTACGTTTAATTCAAGATCTTTCAGTTTGTTAGAAGAAATTCTGTTCAACCTATACCCGTATTGTCCCGAATTTGAGAGAAGCCAATCAAATTTTCACAAATATCAAAATTCCGTTTCTCCGAATTTATGTCGATGAAACGAATTATAAAAGTAACCTGTTCCTTGTGACTTGCATCTGGTGTACAATCCATTATTATACTATAATACTGAGCTTTCCTAACTTTGGTCAAAATTACTTTTATTATACGGTCAGCTATCATTTCTATTATTTCATTTTGAATTTTATTGCCTAAATACGTAGTCATACACGAACCCTGCTTTTGCTCTATATGCCTAACATGTTCCATCATGACTGGATCAAATGTAGCGATCATTTCTATCGATTTTGAAAATTTTCCGTTATTATGTTCAAATAATTGCTGTAATGTTCCGCGAAAAACTAGACTTCGTTGCGATAAAAATTGAACAAAAAACAGTATACCCTCAATTACCTGATACCAATTACGCTTTTCAGAGATTTTCTTTGTGCAAGTTGCAATCAGAAGAAGTGATGAGCCTCGACATTTGGTCCCAACTTTAGGTATGTGCCTTTCGGATTTTCTAAAGCTATACATACGTAGGGCAATAAACAAATGTGGCGCGGGCTGTGGCGGCCGCCCCCTAACAAGGCCTTTACCTGGCCGCTCGTGTGCAACGCACACAGTGCACCCTATCCAGGAACGGCCCAGTAAGAAGGTATCATGTTTTATTATTAAGAATCGAAAATTACTGCTCATCTGATTTTTATTTTGTGTAAAATAGAATTACCATGAATGTATATGAAGTTTAATAAACACGTACCTAAATAGCGATTTCATATGGTTGAGATATTAATTTTAACATACATTGGTATTTTAAATTTAATACAATTTTTAACAGTGTATGTTTGAAGCAGAGAGATTTCACTGGTGACGTACTTGAACTAGATACAAAATGGATCTTCAGTAGAAAATTGACTCATTTTCAGGGAAATACCACTGACGGGCAGAGGAATTTTCAAGAAATAAAGTTTGCTAGATTTGGCGAAGGTTTACTTTTTTGTTAGTTTTGTTACAAGTAATGCAAGAGAAATTTTGAGAGGAATCGAAAAGGTTCAATTTTGTAGGCAAAAAAGGTGTTCTGTTGTTCTAGTCTTGCCAACAGATTTTTAAGAACAAATTTTTGGCGGGTTTCTCGAATTTTTAGTTTTGTTTGTTACTTCTGTTACAAGCTATGTAACAGAAATTCTGAAAGGAAATGAAAAGAGTAACTTTTCTTGTTGGTAAAGCTGTTATCTCATGTTATGCTCGCTTACCAATTTTCAAGAAATCAAATTTGCTTAGTTTCGCGATTGTATAGTTTTCTGTTACTTTTGTTACAAGTTAGGTAACAGACATTCTGAAAAGAACCGAAATGGTGACTTTTTTGTTGGTAAATGTGTTTTGTTATTTAAATCTTGGTAACGAATTTTCCAGAAAGAAATGTTGCTGGGTTTTTACATGATTAGCGTTTTCTTTAGTTTTGTTACAAGGTATGTACATTAAAAACACTTTAGAGTGAGCGAGGGTGTAGATATTTTTTTAGATATTCACGATAACGATATATCGGGCATGAAGATATCGATATCAAATATTGATTCATCAGTTCCAAAATATCGATATTTCCTATTATTTCGACATTGATATTGCATAACTAGGTAGGGCCACTGCTGGATTCTCATCTTTATTGCAACTTACATGTATTCGCAGGTGGAACGATTATCTCATTTTGTTCAAAAAGTGGGCTCTGATCGTTTTTCCTCGTGACGCTTCACTTGCTTACAAATTTTCAAGAAAGCAATTTTGCTGTCTTTCGCGAATGTTCAGTTTTACTTAGATTTGTTAAAAGTTAGGTAACAGAAATTCTGAGATTAATCTAAAAGGGTGATATTTTTGTTAGAAAATATGTTTTGTGTTTTAAATCTTGCCAAGAGAATTTAACGTTTTATTTTCTTCATGTGAGGCAGTTTGTAATTATTTAAACCATTGTTAACTTTCTCTCTTAATCTGAATTCGTTCAATAGTTAGCTGGATTGTTAATCAAATCATCGCTGATATATTCTTTCGTTGTCAATTAGTTAACATTATTATCTAATTTTCAGTCAAATTTAAACTAATTGATAGTAGAAGTGTTACCGAAAACATTAACTGCTTAAGTAGAACTGTAATTGAACAACTGCTAAAGATACGAAACGATATCCGTAACTTATGGTATTATAAAGAATTTACAGGGTACTGTATAGTAAATTCTGAAATGCGTGGAAAGCGAAAGGGAAAACTAAGTTGCTAAAGGTGCAGGATGAAGAAACTCTGCGAGACTGCGAGTCGATTACGGGACCTGAGTGTAGCCTAAGTCTAATCCAGTACAATCAGCAGTCAGTAGGTACATAGGCGTTAGCTACAAGTTCTATTATAGTGCAGGATTTCTAAGTAGTATAGTTGGCTTGGCACTTATCGATCGTGGACCTGGCACGCGCTCAAGTGGATTAATAGCGTGGGTGGATTACACGTCTTAGCTGGTTCTTCTTATACCTCAGGATAGATACGGCAAATCAGATCCTGTTTCTGTCATCGAATGTGAATGAAGGAAGCACCACTCCTTATTTTAGTGTATACATTCTCTCCTTCTTCAAGGAGGAAGCCTTAAATAAATTGTCATAAATAGAAGTGATTTTCGAGAATATTTTTTTGAAAAAGTGTCATGATGAAACTTTGTGAAACTCTTAGTATATATTTTCGCATATTTTAAGAATAATTAACAGGGATTTACAAGTCAATTGAGACGGTTTAAACGTAAGTCACGTGGTTTTCTGCGCACAGTCTCGGCCTTTCGCCTCGTTTTCCCTTAGCGAAAAGAAAATTACACACGACATGGAAAACAAATAACTGAAAAAAGATTGCAAAAGAAAATTATGAAAAATAACTATAAAAATTATTCTCCTCCAGTGAATTGAAAAAAAAAATTGGGTTAGGTTGGACAGGTTTTCAATTTCCAATCAACGATAAATGCATTTTGTTATTTTGATATCCGGTATCATCGAGTTGAGCGACGGTGTGCGAAAGCAGGTTGTAGCGATTAGTATCTACTACCTTCCTTTTTATGTTTATCGTGCAATACTATCTTGATGAGCATTACACAAGTTTTATCAGTCAGCTTGGAAACAAAAGATTCAACTAGTTATAATCTTGGAAGTCCTACAATATGTACGTAGTGTATTTATATTACTTCTGGTATATAATTTTAAGTATTTGATCTTATTGGATTGAAGTGAATAAAGCTATAAAATCTCTGCTCTACTGTCAGTTAATCGACTACCAGGCAAAGAAGGACAACGTGCCAATGCATTTAATGCTGGTTAAGAGAAAAATGGTGTTGGTACAGTTCTGTTCGACACATTGATGGTGGTGGGATCTGATGCAGGTGTTGGCCTTGAGCTCCCTACCAGTAAGCCTCATTTATACGTAACGAAGTATCTGCAGTATCTAAACAGCATAGCAGAACGTTGAAGAATGGGAAAATTTGTATAACGCAACAAAGAATAAACCAATCCAGTGTATTTGCTTGAGAAAGACAGTGTTATTGTGATGAATATCGGTGAGGCGCAGGTAAACCACAGAAATAGCCCTCTGTCAATATAATTATGGTTTTGAATATGCTTGATGAAATAAAAATAATATGTATAAACTTGATTGAAATATTTTTCGTTAAATAGAGTATCAGAAGGACATTCTAAAGTTCATCCAGTCACATCGCATGTGGGTAATTCTCTACAAAAAGGGCACTTTCGCTTTCCCAAATAATAACTTTAAGGAAACATTTTCAATCATTCTAAAAGTTATTAGAATTATTCTTCCTGGTTACATTTACTTTTATCACTCGCGAAGTATAATATATTATACTGTAAAATTTTATTAACTGTTCCTGTTCATTAACTGTAACTGTTTTATTAAGGCTAAATACCCTAAAAATATATATTTCTGTAATCCCACATACAAGCGATAAACTTTAGGAAAGGCTATCATAAATAAGACTAACATAATAAATATTTTCATCACCTACTTTCAAAAGTTCATCCTAAAAACTATGATTCCATGATAGCCATTTTTAATATAATATGCGAATACGTAATTAAAAACTCGTTTACACAGTTTGGCCAAATTTTTTTACAGCCAGAGTTTGAATTTGGATGACTTTCCGACAATGCTGTTGAGTTTTTTAATTTATAAAAACTCAAATCTTAGATAAGTGCATCCACCTGTTACATCTACTTATGATTTAAAAGTAAAAATTACAAGATTTTCATTTAGGCCAATATTATATATTTAAAGGAAGTATTTAGTTAGTTTTAATACGGACTGGGGGCCCATGAGGTCCTGCCAGGCGCTCAAGCTATAAAGCCTATTGTGCCACACCCGTGTATTTATATTTATATTTATATGTATATTTATATTTATATATATTTATACTTATTTATATTTCACACAAGTGTGAAATTACGGTTTTTTTTAACGAACGGCATGTCGTTGTAACTCGTCTCCGGCAAGGTTGCCTTCAGCGCCGACACAACTTCTTAAAAAAACATTGAGCTCGTTTAAAAAAAAGTGTTCACAGGAGTGACGCATAATACTTTTCCAAACAAAATCATATATGGCGTTTCCATTGTGAATACAAAATCTAAATTTTTAGTATACGAGCGTGAGAGCGTGGGCAACATCAAAGTATGGTGTGTGAGTAAGAGAGATTATTAGACCAAAGCCGAAAAATCACTTTTTTGCCATTTTAACTACAATACACCTAAATTTTTAAACAGTTTTTGTTAAATTGTGGATGAGCATATATAATATAATGAGTTTTATTTAAAAAGTAGTGATTTACATTGGATTGTAGCATTTTTTTGGACTGTCATGTTTTCAGCTTTCAAGATGCCGGTAATTTGGCTAACTGTAGTTGGCGACAAATCACGTCGTTTACCCATTCTGAAAATTATATTATTGACACAAATCTCTAAAATTTTACAAAATTTTTAGCAAAAAATGTTAAAGCATCAACAAAGAACTTGCTTTACGCGATTTTGAAGCACTATTACTTGTTTAATTATGAGGAACTATGTATTGTACACGTTTATTTGTTTATTTTTTTATTTTACGTTTTCGTGTAAACACTGATGCCACCTAAGTTGAAACCTGATAAGTCTTTCAAGAATTACATGAAATGTTACCATAAGTATGAAAATAAAAGTACTGTTAAGGCATGCTAAAGGTCTTACAATAAAACAACAAAAATAATGTGAAATACTTATTTCTTAGCTTTGGTCTAATAATATGGCCAGGGACTGTACCATTCCGCTATGAATTTCTCTTTCTCTTTATCACATTCGATCTGTCTCAAAACCTATACTTTTACGTTTGTATTTTTTAGAATTTTTTCGGTACAATAAGCGCTGAGATATCCACCTACAATTATGTAATTTTTAGTGAAAATTTAATTTTTTATAACGCTATAAATTTAAAACGCTCAATTATGCAAGAAAAAAGTGTAAATAGAAAAATAGTATTGCCTTGGCTCGAACATTCTGACAAATATTTTACACAATCTTTTATCGTGAATAGTGTTGTTGTTTTAAAAAAACTTATTTAAGCGATTAACGACCGATAGTGCAAAAAGGAACCCAAATATTCATGACAAGGGCGCTGTTCTGGACATATTAAGCTTAAGGTACCCTCAACATCTCTCAGTGCATACAGAAGTACTCTGCACAGTCTGCAACCTGGGAGTGGAAGATAATCTTTTTAATTTGTTGACGGAGTGTCCTATGTACAGAGATATCAGAAAGGATTGTTTTGAGTCCTCGGTAAGTTCCGTAAGTTCCGCAAGTGGTCTGTTCTGGATTGCGCTCCTGAATTCCCAGATAAAGTAGAATTATTCCGTGTCGCTAAATACTTGTCCGGGGAGCTGCCAGTTAGTGTCTTTATAATGTCTGTGTAGTGTTAATAGTGTAATGTAGTAGCTTATTCATTAAATCAACACCTTTTTAGTTGTCTTTTGACATGAACAAATATCGCAGCTGAATAGCATTATGTATGATATATTGTGTGAATAGTAAGTGGCAACTATGGGCCGTCGGACAGAATACCCCCAGCACATGGTCTACTCCTAACAATTAATCTGGCAAATATAGGGCGACCCCCCATATAGACTAACCCCCCCCCCCCCGTACGAAGAGACTAAGCACCAGAGCAGAATATTAAGCAGTACCTAAATTATGTGTATGTATGTAATTTTATTGCTTATAAAAGTATATAGATACCTTATGGCAAGGGGGATAGTCATTATACAATAATACATAATTATGAACTTATAGTGCAGTTGCACTTAGTACACGCAGAGCACTTCGCTCCTTTATTCGTTTATGCAAAAAGAACGTAATTAGAAACAATAGGCAATATAGAAGAAAACCTTTAGCATGACAAATTCATCTAGATCCATAAGAAATGTTTCCGCATGTTATACGCGGCTCGCATGGAGGCAGCGCCCACAACGCTCGACGCGCGCATCACCTCTCTCTCTTCGGAAACCTACAGCGGGAAACCAGCCATAGGTCTCCCGAACGAACCATCTCCGTCACTCTCACCAGGCGGATTTACTCAAATTCCCCCCGCCCCCGCTTCACCGCTAATGGGCTAGCGGGCATTCCAGCCCGCTTGTTTCTGCTGAAACAGCTGGCATACCAGCCCTTTCAGCCGACTCACTGACTAACTTCACCTCTTTCTCACCAAATAACAAATATTCCGCTCAACTACGACATCATTCTAACTCCCTCACCATCTTTCCTCCAGACCCCTCTTCCGCCCGCTATCTCCTTCCAATCGTGTAAGGTCCCTCCTTCCACGTCCCTCGATATCTCTCCTCTCACTCTCTCCTCTGGTGTTCTCCAGATAACTCTTGCACCCGCTATCTCTTTCTGTCTTATGAGGTAGACACATCTCACCCTCCTTCCACCTCCCTCGACATCCCCCCTCTCACTCCCTCTCGCGAGTTTCCTTCACCGGTTCCTGTCCTTCCCCTCCTCCCTCAAAGATAGTGCCATCTCACTCGATCTTACGAGATAGAATTCCATTATCCCCGAAGACTATCCTTCTACTATTTACCAACAAATACCACCCAAAAGTAAGGAGCATAACACGCATTTGTAAATTAATTAAGATAGTGGGCTCATAAGGAGTTGTTTAATAGGATATGAGAATAAAATGTGTTCTATGGTCTCCATTTCTTGTTTGTTGCAAACTGTACATAGCAGGTTTGGATCAAACTTATAAACATTTCTATTACATGATAAAGTGTAGCAACGATTCCTTGACAGACGTAATTTTGAAATTACTCTCATTATTTGAAATTGACTACGGTTTGAGAGATCATTCACTGTCCCATCCACTAAGGATCTCTGAATCTGAAATTGAATGGATTGTGTTAGCAATATCGGTAAAATACAAACTCCAAACTACACCATGCTCCTAATTTTGTACCTACAATATCATCGCAAGAGATTTCAGACATCGTATTAAATTAACTTTTAACATCCTCATCTCATCAGTCACTTGACTTAGTCCATGGCTAGGATGAAAGACCGGGTTCAACCGAGAACATGTTTAAAAAAAATAATATTAATTATGTAAATAAATTGATATAAATTGAATTAATCAAAATTTTTTCAAACTTACTATAATAATTAAATTTAAATTAATTAAAATTTACAATTTTTCTTACTTGATTATTAATTAACAAATTATTAATCATTCCATCAATCTAGTAGTTGAATTGAATAATAATATTAATTATATAAATAAATTAATATAAATTAAATAACAACATCGTCTCAATATCGATGCCTATACTTAATACTGAAATATGAATAATTAATAATTGAATATGGCAGAGACAATTCTCTGCAGAAATACAATAAGATTTAGGTTGTGTGGTTATTAAGGACTCAGGCGATCCTCAAGCTTTAACAAAGGAGCAGGTCAAGTTTGCAAAGTGTAGCTGTTCCATTGCTGCTGCACTGCCAAGCTGAACCATAGGCGGCACCGCAAATTCTTTATATGGAGAGGAATAATGTAGTAGTATAATGCCATTGAGTAGTTAATGGCTTGGATTGACTACCGGAAAGCTTTCGATTCAATCTCTCATAAACTTATCATCTGTCTGTTGGAAAGCTTAAAGGTGCATCCACACATAATGAGATGCATGGAGAGATTGATGCCTCTTTGGAAAACTAGATTTACTATCTCATCTAGTAATTATCGTGTGACAACGAACAACGTCCCCTTCCAGAGGGGCGTCTTTCAGGGTGATACCATGAGCCCTTTGCTTTTTTGCATCACACTTCTGCCTCTATCTCTCGCACTAAGAAATTATTCTGGATACCTCTGTGGCGACACTAATCAGCGCGAGCATAAGGTCACTCATGTATTTTATATGGATGACCTAAAGATCTATGCCTCTGGTAAAAGAAAACTTCAAACTGCTATAAATATCGTCAAGAAGTACAAAGGAGAGATTGGGATGGACTTTGGTTTGGACAAGTGTGCCAAAATTAATCTGAAGAAAGGAAAGATTACTGGCGTTCCCAAGGACCCTGAGCTTATGGATATAAGTGTTGTTAGACATCTTAATACTGAAAGAGTCTCTCCGAAGCAGATACAAGCATCTTCTTCGACAGATTTGGTCTTCCAATCTATCGGCGTTGAAAAAGGTATCTGCGACTAACATGCTTGCCGTCCTGGTTCTACTCTTCTCATTTGAGGTGGTTCAATGGACGAAGAACGAGCTTAAGGCCCTTGATATCACCACACGTAAGATTATGCATATGCATAAAAGCTTGCATATCAATTCGTCATTTCCGCGATTGTACATTTCACGCCGTCCAGGTCGCGTCCGCCTGGACGAAGCGACCCAAAGATAACAGCTTTCTGCATCTATCTCGCAAGTGCGTTGGCATCTTTTTGGCTCGCGGGTATGACTTTAGGGTTACGAACCAGTGATAGTATCGCACCTCCGAGAGCACCTATCACAAGGACAATTACTTGTACCGAATATTTTGGGTACAGTTGTTGCAGCTCTCTTTTAAGGTCTTGATACCTCACCTCCTTGTCTTTCTCCTTGGCCGTGATATTGTATTCGGACGGAGCCGAGAATTCGATCACGAATATAGTTCGTTTCTGGAAGTCTTGGAGAACGATGTCAGGCCTCGAGTGTGCAACGGAGACGGCTGTCCGAAAATCGTAGTTCCAGAAAATTTGGCACTTCTCGTTTTGGACAGTTGACTCTATATCCCTTGGAACATTCGGCAGGGCAGGGTCGCGACCAACACCGTAAGAGACAAAGATGGTAATAAAGCACTCTTAGGGCCGCATTATGTCTATAGATATACGTCGTTCCTGCGTGGGTCGGACACCCCGATAGTATGTGTTCTAGGCATTCAGCGTGTGCATGACACGCTCTGCACCCATCAGTGGGAAGTTCTTGATAGAAAATGCGGTCACGGTATATATATATATATATATATATATATATATATATATATATATATATATATATATTAGGGTGGTCCAAACTAACGTATTCTCTAATTTTGACCATCCATGGCATGGCGTTCAGAATTTTGGCTCATTTTAGCTAAGAAAATTCATCAGAGTTCACAAACTCGTCAACTGTCAATGGCCAAGGTGACTCTGCATTTGCACCTTTGTTACTCTCAGGGAATTATTGGTTAGTGGGCGGAGTAGTAAAACACTCACATTGGACCACATTGGATTTCTTAGGAATTTATATTTTATTGAGAATGTTGTTAAGCATAAAAATGCTTAATGAACTTTTTTTTGTACAAGTTTTGTTTTTTATTTTTAAAGGTTTGGTTTGTTGAACTATGCTACATATTTCGTAGTTTGACAATGATTCGGGAGTTGGTTGGGTTTGGTACGTTACAATATGAAATTGGTGGACTACTTTATTTCTATTACTGAATAATTTGATTGTTTTCGGAAAGCATCCCTTTATGCAATCGAGGATGCCTAATTTACCTAAAGTATACAGAGTTCCTAGTGCTAAAGCGGCGTAACCTAAATATTGTAACCATTCTGAACTAGTTTCTTTCCAAGTACTGAGCCTTCTGTGGGTGGCAATAGTATGTCGGATATTTTCGGTGTCGTCTAGGCTAATCCTGGCTTGTTTAAATTCTTCGTGTGATATTTGTTTTGGAAGTTGTACTGATTTTTGTTCTAAACTGTCAATGTCTCTTTGTTCAGAATTTATCTCACATGTTACATTTAGCCATTGCGTTATATGAGTTTCATATATATACCATTAAACCATTTCCCTTTCAGGGCAGGCGTGACACTACCCGATTCGGGTAGTGTTTCTAGGTTTTTCTTGTAGTTATAAATAACTACAAGTGTGGGCTCACCACACCCACGATGTGCCAACAGCACTCATGTCAGTATTCTTGAATGGTCACCCATCCAAGTACTAACCGCGTCCAACGCTGCTTAACTTCAGTGATCTGACGAGAACTGGGTTTTTCAGCGTGGTATGGCCGTTGGCATTTTTCTAATTTTATTTTTTTTTCTAATTCTATTTTTCTAATTCTAGGGTATCGTAGCTGTTGTACACTTTGCATCCTAATCCTGTAAGTTTTTGGGGTTCCGAAATTTTTTCTATTTTAACTGAATCTTCGCAACTTATGTCTAAGTCTAATGGTTTGGAGGGTACTATAATATAACCATTTATTATAGGTATGAAAGTTCCCTTGTGTAACAGGTAGGGTGACTGATTACATTTGTTTTCTGAGTATCTTCTAAGTAAACTGGCTTCGCGAGATTCGCTATCTATTAACTTGACATTAGGTTAGTTCCTTCTACATATTTTATACACATATATCTGTTTACATTTGTCAATGGTCTGTCTGTCGGTTGGCACACAAGAGTCTCGGTATTTAATGATCATGTCATAGTCGGGGACTATTGATATGTGCACTTTATTCACTTGTATCGGTATAGGGACTATTCTTTGTAAGGAACCTTCTTCTTTTTGAATTACCGGTATCTCCAGTATGTATGTAAATAGGCCTTAGATTACTGCTACGGAGAGGGTACTGATGTCTATAATGTGCTGGTAGTCTTCTTCTTCTTCATTGTCAAAATGGTAGCGCGTACATTGAGTTGTCTCGAATTCTCTAATGGTTTCTTTCGATATCTTTGGTGTTAAAATTTGGGGATGTACTATTCCGTGCTTTCCGTCGTTTATGGCGTTGATCGCTGTTTCAATATCCTCGTTTGTTTCATCTAATAGTATTGCTGCTAATACTAATTTTTTAGTTGACAAAACTATTCTTTGTTGCAGCATTCAGTCAGAAAGTGATGTTTCTTATAAACTGTCTGTCGGTATTCTCTTTGGCAGCTATCCATTTATGGTCCGTTGGCGAGGAGTCTAAGATATATTTAAGTATTTTTGTGTGATTTGACAGGATGGTAGCTATGTTTTTGTTATCTGTATAAATTGTGTCAAATTCGGTGTTAATTTGTTTCATGTCGGATTCGCTCAATGTTCCGAACAGAGTTGTCGATATATCACCCACAAAATTCGCTAATTCTCTTTTTTGATGTTGTTTGCCTAATAGCTTGTGTAGGATATTGTTTTTACTAGCTAGTCTATTGTAGCGGCTCCTAACCAATTGGACTTCACAATAAGGTGTGCATTTCTAGTTACAGGCTAGTTCTGCCATAGTAATGGTGGTGTCGATGGCTTTAATCCGGTTTTCGGTGGATGTCATATTGATAGCTTTAACCATTTTCCACTTTTCATGAAACAAGTGTACTTTAGAGATTTCCTCGATGTAGATGTTTCCTTGCATTTTCTCGAGGGTGTAGTTAGCACTGATGATTGGTGCTAGGGCCAGCAGGAAGGTCCAGAAGGGTGTCATTATCGTCTGTGAAATAGGGCATTGTTTGATTGATATGAATTCGGATAATTTTGTCCTTATTTTTTATTCGTAAATTATTGTCGTCTAAGTAGTCAATAACTTCAAAAGGGCCTTTCCAAGAGGGGTCTAGTTTGTTAGACTTAGTATTGTTAATGTTTTTTACTGTGTCTCCTGGTTTGTATAGGGGGTGTTTGTGAGTGATATTTTCGTCGAGTCTTTTCTTCGTTGTTTCTGTTTCTATTTCTATTCTTTCTCTAGCCCTTCGTAGGTTTTCTTCGTGTTTCATTTTCCACTTTCTCACTAGTTCCGGATACGTCAGGGTTGGTGAACACGCTACCGATGACGGTATGTTAGCTTCTCTTTCAAACATGAATTCAAACGGTGAAAATCCTGTTGTTTGGTTCTTCATTATGTTGATTGCAAACTGAATAAATTTCAAATTGTCATCCCATTAATTGTTTCTTTCTGAGATGCTTGTTTTGATTAGGTTCCCTAGGGTGGAGTGCATTCTTTCGATGTTTCCGTTGGACTTCGGATGAAAAGCTGTTGTTTTTACATGAGTGATTTGTAATGCTTCTGCAAACTGTTAAATCATTTCTGATAGAAAGTTTTGTCCCTGGTCTGTTAGGATTGTTTTGGGTACTCCGAAAATGTAGATGTAGTGATCGGGCTGCCCTTCTATTATTGAACTAGTTGTCCCGTTAGCCATCGGGATTAACACCGTGTAGCGGGTTAATATATCTTGTAGGCTCAGAATATATTTGTTACCTTTCACTATTTCAGGTAATGGGCCGTATATATCTAGGGCTATTTTGTCATTGGGTTTCAGAGGAATGTCTGGTATAATTTCCTTAGCTTGGTTCTTGATTCTTGTAGTTCTTTGGAGTTGACAGATGGGGCATGTTTTGACGTACTTTTTAATGTCTTCATCTATCAATGGTATCCTTTTCCTCAAGATGTTTCGCATGCGCTTCTTTAATGATATTAGTTTTTTCTTCTTTCGTTAAATCTCGGGTATTGGTAAAGCATACGTGAAATCCTAAGTGGGTATACAAGTTAGATAGGTATTCCATCATTTCCTGTATCAGTTCCTTTTCTATTGGTGTAAATAGTGGGTCACCGAATATAAATCTTATCAATGTTAGTTTGTTGCTGATAGTTTCATCGATTAACCAGCCTAGTTTCCGTAATCAATCCTCTTCATTATATTTTGGCATTTCTTCTTTGTTTATTACTTTCCAGAGTTTTCCGAAGGAGTTGGGTTTTGTTTTTAATTTTCCTTGCGTTGGGTTCAATCGCCATGTCACAAAATCGTTGTAAAGTTCATTTTGTTGAGGTATTTCGGATCCAGATGAATTATTGCAATCGTCGTTACTCTCTACTGATTTGCACATTCGTCTGACTGGGATTTCAATTTTATCTTGTAGTATTTCGTCCTTGATGATAATGGGGCGTTCAACTGGTGTACCCAAAATTTCTGTATCTGACAGCTCATCGTCGGTACTTAAATCTATTCCATCTAGCGCTTGTTGTAGAATGGCGCTGATGTGGATTGGGAATAGTCTGGATAAGCCGTCTGCTACTTTGTTCTGATTTCCTTTAACATATTCTATTTCGTACTTATATTCCTCTAGCCGTAATCGCCATCGTAAGAGTCGCGAGCTAGGGTCTTTCACATTGTGTAACCAAATGAGTGCTTTGTGATCAGTTTGGATTTTGAACTTTTTTCCTAGCAAGTATTGACGTAACCTTTTGATTGCCCTATACTATAGCTAAGAGTTCTTTTTCTGAGGTGCTGTAATTTTCTTCGGCTTTATTAAGCGTTCTGCTAATAAATAAGCAAGGATGTCCGGCATGGGATAGCACTGCGCCTAATCCGTGATTCGATGCGTCGGTTGTTAGAGTGAATCCTTCTTTAAAATCGGGAAATCTTAATACTGGTGATGTTGTTAATGCGTTTTTTAATTTTTCAAAAGCTTCTCCACACTTTGGAGTCAAATAAAAAATTGTGTCCTTTTGAGTCAGCCTGGTGAGTGGTCTAGCTATAGATGAAAAGTTCTTTATAAACTACCTATAATATCCAGATAATCCTAGGAATGATTGCACGTGATAAGGTGTTTTCAGCTTCTTGAATTCCTGGATTGCCTTGATTTTAATAGGGTTCGGCTTAACTCCTTCTGCGGTTATCAGGTGCCCTAAGTATTCTAGTTCTGGACGTAGGTACTCGCATTTTGATGGTTCTAATTTCAAGCCTAATTGTTTCATTATTTCCAGGGCAGTCACTAAATTTTTGTTATGTTCTTCTACTGTCTTTCCGAATATTACAATATCGTCAATGTAAACGAAACATTCTTTTCCAATTAGTCTTCTGAACACATTGTCCATCATGCGTTGGACGGTAGCGGGCGCGTTTTTTTGACCAAATGGCATCCTATTATATTCAAAATTCCCTTGTATAGTAGAGAATGCTGTATATTTTTTGCACTCTTCCTTCATGGGGATTTGGTGGAATCCTGCACTTAGGTCGAAGGCTGAGAAAAACTTTGCATTTCCTAACTGGTCGAGGATATCGTCTATTGCCGGGAGAGGGTATGCATCCTGGTCGGTGTCTTTATTGATCTGACGATAATCTACTACTATTCTAAGCTTCCCTCCTTTTTTAGGGACTATCCATAGTGGGGAGTTGAAAGGTGATTGGGACTCTCTTATTATGCCTTTTTGCTTTCTCATAGAGGAAGCTTTGTAATGGTGACATTTTCCAAAATTTTCAAATTCATTTAATTAAACCTTCCCTAATTTA
Organism: Andricus curvator; assembly: GCA_932195095.1. Classification (NCBI taxonomy): domain Eukaryota; kingdom Metazoa; phylum Arthropoda; class Insecta; order Hymenoptera; family Cynipidae; genus Andricus; species Andricus curvator. The sequence continues at coordinate 52,785 of CAKNYM010047283.1, read as the reverse complement.
AAAATGTCTAATACAATGTTCTAAGCAATTTTCCGCATGTGTGTGTGTGTGTGTGTGTGGATGTGTGTGAGGATGTCACGCTTTTTTGTGAACACGATAACTACAAAGCGGTTGCAGATAAATTGATGAAATTTGGAGGGCTTATTTTCCTCACTAATATCTTGAAACTGACCGAATGATTTCTAAAAATAGTTATTGCATTTATTTTAGCATTCAATAATATTTTAAAAATCGGTTTTTTATAGTAAAATTTTTTTCATTGGCATAATTCAAAGTTGATGCAAGAATATAAAAGATTCCACGGTTCGAGACGAATCGATTGACCTACAATATTAATAAATTTGATTAAAGAGTAAGGAAGCTATGGTAATTCATAATATTTGAAAATACGGTTTTTTATCGTAAAACTTTTTTCTTCAACATAATTCAAATTTGATGCAAGAATATAAAATATTCTTTGGTTCGAAACGAATTGATTGGCCTATAATATTAATACATTTTATTAAAGAGTAGGGAAGTTATGGTAATTTATATATTTTTAAAATCGGTTTTTTATAGGAAAACTTTTTTCGTTAACATAATTCAAAGTTGATTGAAGAACAAAAAAGATGTGTTGATTCCATTCGAATCAATTGACCTATAATATTAATACATTTTATTGAAGAGTAAGGAAGCTATGTTAATTCATAATAGTTGAAAATACGGTTTTTTATAGTAAAACTTTTTTCTTGAATATAATTCAAAATTGATGCAAGAACGGAAAAGATTCCTTGATTCGATGCAAATCGGTTGACCTATAATATTAATACACTATATTAAAGAGTAAGGAAGTTATGATTATTCGTAATATTTGAAACATCTGTTTAAAGCAGAAAAACTTTTTCCATCAACATAAATCAAATTTGATGTATGAATAGAAAAGCCGTTTTGATCATAAATTTTCAAATAGAGTAATTCTGACAATTTTTGTGAAGAAATCATAAAGCTGGGAAAAGGATAGGGCGCGATAGAACTTTTTCCTTCCCTTTTCCAGCTCAAAAAATCATAATTTCGAATACAAAATTTGATTTGTCTAATTTGTCTTTGTGTTAAAACAATTTTTTGTATTATTTTTTAGTTTTGCATTTTTTCTAAATTTTTATTTTTAAATTGAGCAAAATGAAGACTTTGGTTTGTCTACTATTGAAAGGAATAACTAATGCTTCCTCTATGAGGAAGCAAATACGTTTGCTAAGGCGAAGCAAAGTGCTCGTGAAATGAGCACCATATAATTATAAATACAAACAAAGTGGAAACACTCAAAATCGAATTCACAGCTAGTTTCAGTAATTCACTTGTTTCGTTAAGCACGAATTCCTTGTGTTTCTTGTGTAGTTTATGAGATCTAAAGTTGATAATTTTTCCTGAGTCTCCATCTAAAGTAAAGACTTCTGAGTATTGAGTCACGATTTCTTTTATCCGTTCTCTAATTTTTGGTTCGATATGTTTTAGGTTCAGGCAATTTTGAAGTTTTTCCAGTCTTTTGAAGTAGTTTGAAGGGTAATCACCCCCTTTTTGGGCAAGATCCACGTCTCGTGATCCTATAGACGTAATTCTGCGGAATTTAATTTTCTCTGGTATTTTGATGGGTTTCTGGGAATAGTTATAATATGGTATTTCTACCTTATTATTGTATATTGTGTATAGTCCATCAGGAATTTCTTGTTGATCTTCTACCCAAATTACTTGATTTTCTTCGTCGGGTACGTTGATTTTACAGATTTCTGTTTCCTGGTAGGTAGTCTCCCTCGAAATGTAATCGTAGTTTCCATTTGTCGATTATCAAATCAATTTTTGTAATAGCATATCTGGGGTATTTCTGGAAGAATGGTAATCCTATTGTTCCATCTTCTAATAATGGGAATTTTTCTTCTACTATGTGGAATAGTTGTTTTTAATCCAAAATACTACAGACAAGTGGCTTCCGTAATTTCGTGGTGATCGTCTCCCATTGAGAATTTTTTATGAAACTTGAAGGTTTCTTGGTCGGGTTTTAAATGGTTTCTCTTAATTATGTTGATTGCTGCTCCGCTATCTACTAATAATTTGTATATCGATCCGTCGCTTCTTCTTCCATGTATTGATTGCAATTTTCCGGATAATTTAGATATTCTGCTTGGTCCTCGTAATTTATGTGCTCTTGGATTTCCTCCGTTGTCATCTCCTCCCTTTCTAAACATTCTTCTTGGGGTTCCTGATGTTCCTGAATAGTTTTTACTTCCGGTGGTCTTTTTTGGAACTTTCCTAGTAGAAAATTTTGGGATTTCGAAAAACATTGGGATGCAAAATGACCAGGTTTTCCGCACTTGTGGCAGGACATCTTTAATCTTTCGCTTAGTGGGAAATTCGAGTTTTGTACTCTCGCCTGTTGGGGTGTGGTATTTGCTGAAGTTCTAGTTGTTATTGGTCGGGGTTGGAATTTAGTAGGTTGTCTAGGCACTTGGCTTTGTCTAAGTATTCTATCTTTATTTGTTTCTCGTTGCCAAGCTTCCACTTCCAGTGCTTCTTGCAGGGCTTTTGTTAGTGTGGTAGGTTTCATTGGTCTAACCTGTGACGAAATATCGTCTCTTAAATTCATTATGAATCTTTTGATCGTGCTGTTCTCTTCTATCTCTAGGGCTATTTTACTTTTCGTTCCGGGAGGGTATTCTGCTTGTACCGCGTACGCAAGGCCCTTATAGGCGTCTCTGAAAAGAAGATTAAAAGTTTGAACGGTGTTTCCTGCCTGTCCAATTGCGTCTAATTTAGCTCTGCACACTTCAATTGAGCTTTGTATCCCGAGGTTAGTTTCTAACGCTGAGTATAATTCTTCGTAACTTCCTATTGAGATGTGCCGTATAGCTTGTTCGGCGTTGTCTCTAATTTTTTCAGCTATTATAAAATCGAGAAGTAAGTCTTTATTGTCACAGCGTAAACGAGCTCTTTTTACGCTGTTTGTCCATCCGTTGATACCGGAATCGTTAGTTCCATTAAGGATTTTAATCGTTCTAATCATATTCTTTGCTGATGTTACGGGAGTAATTATAGGGGCTTTTCTAGTGGGCAGATCATTGGGGCGTTCCGTTGACATTCTTCTTGGTAGTGGTGGATTCGTAAGTGCAGTTTGCTGAGAGATTGGCTGTCTGATTTCTAATATCGGAAGCTCGGTGGATCGTGGGAGCTGTTGCCTTATTCCTCGTCTAGGGACTTCAGTTTTTTGAGCGTCAGGATCCGAATCGTCGTCCATTATAAGTGCTGTATTTTTTGCAGCTTGTTTCATTTCCTGTCTCCTGTTGTGATCTTCATCGTTAAGTCTGGCGAGTTCTTTCTTCATTCTGGAATTCTCGAGTCTCAACGCTTGCATTTCCAATCGCAATTGCTGAATGGGATCCAGAGGTAATACAGAATCCGGTGCTGTGTGCGTTGGAGATTGTGCTCTCGAGCTGGACTCGAGAAATTTCCCCTCGCTGCGGACCTCTGCCGTAAGGAATAAAGGAATCAGGTCGTGTGATGAATCAGAAGTCTCGTCAGTACCGTCAGTCGCGTAAGTGACACCGTTGTTATCTCGATACTTTGCGTATGCCAGCGTAAAATATCGGTCTCGCTCCTGTTATCTGATACGCGAGGTTATCGTCTCTTTGGACGAATAGTCTTTTCATACAGTGGAATGCAAGGATATCGTCTACTACAATTTCTCTGATTCCAAAGTAATGGTTTCTATCATTGTTGAGGAAAGGCAGTGCTCTGGAGCACCAGTAGTATACCTTACCGCAATTGCAAAACTTCGCCTCGCCTAACGTGAAATTAACTTTGATTTCACGTTATTCTCCTTCCCCAGACAGTAAGGAGGACTTATTCTCTTTGCAATTTGATTCGATATGTTTTTTATTTAAATGGTTACTTTTTCTAAATTCGCTGGATGGCTTGATCCTTTCTAGTTGGCAGCTGGGAGTCCCTGGAGTTCCTCGTTGTTAACCTGGATTTGGGCGTTGGCCGATGACTGTTCGTCGATCTTCCAAGCGTTGTTACGCAGATGCGTCTTCCGCCTGATTGCGGGCCTCGTTTAATTTTTGAATTTCGGAAAAACAGTGGTTTTACGTTGTATAGCGGCTACTAAATTCACCAAATATTTTTTGCCACCGTTTTCCTACTTTTTAGGTTGTCGGGTCACCCGTAGGTGGATCCGGAGTTCAAGCGAATTTCGTAAAATTCTTTCCTTTCTCGTCTTAAATGAATTCCGTAGAATTCCTTTCCAGGATTCGTCACAAGAATTACTTTTATAGGATTTCTCTTTTTTGTGTAAGCTCGAAGTCAATCTCTGACTTCGAGCGCTTTATTTGCGTTTATGATTACAGGTCTAGAACTAAACTCCTCAGAGAGGCGGCGCTTTATATATGCTAATTAGACGTAGAGTGGGGGTAATTGCCAGCTCGTAACAATGTTTTCAATATTTAAAATTCTGAAGAAATAAGTAATAAATTTATAAGAATAATGGAATAAATTGTATCAATGATAATAGTTTATAATCTTTTATATTTCACTAGTTATAACAATTAAACAATCAACAGTTAAACAATCAATAACAAGTTGATTAAGTTTTTTGTAAATTCAATTCATTATAAATAGTGACATGTAAATACATAAAGTATTATCATTATTGAAAATTGTTGTACTCTTCGTAAGAGTAGATTCTCAGCATTGTACAACAATGTTTTGATATCATTTATTAAACAATTCTTGTTTCTAAACAATTTTACATTTTAAATTGTTTTAGTTGGTAAAGAATTGTTTTAATTTTTTAAACATTTTATTTTTTTAACATTTTTATTTTTTTAATAATTTCATTTTTTAAACAATGTAATTTGTTTTTAATTTCTTTTTGTTTTTTCATATTGTATTTTTTATCATTTTATTTTTTCAATACTTGATAGATGACTATTCGCTTACTTCAATTATAAATAATTAATTAGGAAAATAATATTACTCGATGATAAATGTATTCTAATTAGAAAACAGATAAATATACACGGAGAAAAAAACCACACTGTTATAGTAGGCTGAGCTCTTAATATTACAGCATGGAACTTCATGTGCGAAATTGGTATGAATTTCTACCAATATTGGCATCAGGTTAGACATTTTTAGCATTAAATGTCCTATACCATAAAAGAATCAAGCGCATGCCGTTATTGCTGGAGTCACATGCCCTTAGAGCAGTTGTGCCTTGCGGAAATAGCTCCAACTTTGGCTTGCTACGGTTGTAAGAAAACTCATCCTATTAGAGTATGAGTACTCTTACAAAAGAGATATTAGGCCACGCCTACCGAAGCTTGCGCGTGACCTAATATCTCGTTTGTAAGAGTACTCATACTCTAATAGGATGAGTTTTCTTACAACCGTAGCAAGGCCAAGTTCGAGCTATTTTCGCAAGGGATAACGGCTTTAAAAGCATGGAGCTTTGTACTTTTTTAGGATAAAGGGATTCCTGCTTAAAATGAATGAATTTTGTACCAAAATAGCAAGAATGAAACCTGCGACAAAAGCATGACTAGTGCTCTTACTATTATAGGCATATTTTTTTCTCCGTGTAGATTTAAAATTTAATTTTTAATTTTAGGGTACAAATATCTATTTCCTTTATTTTCCTGTGGGATATATGAAGAACAACTGTTGTATTTTTTTAACTAAAGGAACCTATATTTATGACCCAAAATGAGCTCCTGAAAATCACCATTTTTGGTCTTTTTAGTTTCTTATAGCCTGAATATTAAATCTCCCAAATTTAATTATTTTATCACAATAATTTATATGTAAAATTCAAACATGAAGGAAAATAGAGGTTTTTCTATGTTAGAGTCCATAAGAAATTGATTAACGATGCGCTCGCTCAATTATTTTTTTTTTAAATCTGAAAAAAATACACAAGAGTTTTTCCACTATGAAGAATCATTTTCTAGTATTGGATGGCCAAAATTCGAAAATACATGTTCCAGTAACCTTTGGTTTGGTACATGTGGTCTGGCCAGACCCCTGTATATTCCCATACAAATGTATGGAAATACTGCGTTTTTAGAGGTATATTGAAATGCATTTATATAGCATGCAGGTATATATTTTTTGGTTTTTTCTCATTCCTAGCGGCTTTCGCATATGTTTAATTACCTACTGAGGTAAAAATAAAAAAAAATTTAAGATGGAAAAACAAATTTCACAGGTGAAGAAAATTGGGTTTTTCTTTTATTTTTACGCTTTATTATGATCTATATCATTCTTTTAAATGAAATTTATATGGATCAGGGAGATGTAAGGAAAGGGAGGAGAAGTAGGAGAAGTATGTGAGTAGAATTAGGGGAAGTAGAGGATGGAGAAATAAGGAAAGTGATGTGATTGGAAGTGTGGGATGTAAGGGGTTGGGAACTAGGAGTAAGTGTGAGTGTTGGATTTAGGGGAGGGGAAGTAGAGGAAGGAGAAGTAAGGAAAGTGAGGGTGTAGAAAGTAGGAGAAGTGAGGGATGTGAACAATGTGAGGGGTTGTGGCGTAAAGAAGGGAGAAGTAAAAGAAGTGAAGGTGGTGAGAAAGTGCGTAGGTAGGATGCATGGGGAATAAATGTAGGGGAGTTTAGGAGAGGGAAAGTAGATGAGGGAAGAGTAAGGGAAGGGAGGGATGAAAAGTAGGGTTAATGCCATTACTATAAGTAATGGGTTAATGAATTGGTTTACTTTATGACGTTCACATATGTGTATGCAGGATGCTAAGAGAATATGACAGGCAGTTTGAATGGAAACATCCCAAGAAAAACTAAAAAAAACGTAGCAAAATGTTCAAAATGCATTATATTTCATACATTCCCACATAAAATATAAAGGGGTCTGGCCAGGCCATATGTGCCAAAGCGAAGTATATTCAAATAAATATCCTTGTAATTATCCTTGTATGTCATGTATCCTTTCAATTTTTTCTTAAATGATAGCTAATGAAATTTTAGGAAAAGTCAGGGAGTTTGAAGTCACTAGCTCAATCAGAAATATACTAAAAAAACATCTTAAAACGCAAAATGTCTGCATGTACCCATGTGCCAAACGGAGGGTTAAAATAACAGTAATATGTATTAATACTAATAATTCCTAAAATTCTGAAAATGAACCACCTTCCAGGGCTGAAGTTTCCTCTTACCTTAAAATACATTTTCAACGATTTCAGAATTTAACTTTGTGCTAGTTACTTTCCTTATAGGGATTAACCGTTTGGCTCTGCCCTGTTACCTTGCTTTCCCTTAGTTTTTCCATTTTTTTCTTCCACGTCACTCTCTGTCCTTTACCATCCAAATCCATCTTAGACATTCATCCAAACTCAACTGTCCATCTTCCTCTCATGTACACCTCTCTAATACATGTGCCCATGACTCCATTTCGTATCCACATATTCTACACGGATTCTCCTCTTCATTCATTCAATATCTACAAGCTCTTACTCCTTCTCCCATTCTAAACTGTACCACCCTACTCCAGTTATCTTCCTTTTTCATTTTTCGCAAATATTCTGTTTCCGTCAACCCTTTGACCATCACATACCATCTATTGTACCTCAAGTCCAGAATCTTTCTCCATCTCTCTTCTCCTTGTCTTACTAATGGCTCCAACTCTATGTCCTGCCACTCCAGTACCCCTTCTCGTGTATCACAAACCCTCCTAATTTTTTTCCTTTTTCCCTCTCATTTCGAATTTCCCAAATTGCCTCTCGTCTCCTTGTTCCGAATTTCGCCCAAGCATAGTTGAGCTATTCTGTTCCTCTCTCTCCTTCCTAGTTTCTCTTCAAACCTCTAGGTTCTCTCAGTTTTTCTAGTTACCATTTTTTCCTTTCCTAATTCTTCCCTTAACATGTACCCTAGGCAACTCCAACTAACCCCCATTAACCATCTCAGAAATCTATATGCTTTCCACTTTCCTATGTTCCTCCCATCCCCAGACTTCCACTCCATGACACAACACCACCCAAACCAACACATCAAATAACCAAACACTCATCCTCCAATCGTCATTAAACCTTCCCTTTCCTATACCCCATACTTGGCCCATTAGTTTGCTCGCACATTCGATTCTTTTCCTAACCTGCACCTCGTTTCCCCCTCCTGCCTCAAACCAAAAGCTCGGTAACAGAACTCCTCCACAATTTCCACTGTTTGTCCGTTCGTCTTCCAAACGTAATCTATTTTGGTCTTCCTTCTTCTGTAGCACATCACCTTGGTCTTCTTCACGTTCACCGTCAAGTCCTTTGCTCTCACAAACTCTTCGAAAATTCTCATTATTAGTTTCATTTCCTTCTCATCATCTGATAAGAAAACTATGTCGTCCGCGTATGATAGCGAGTATAGTTTGCTATTACCCAAATCCGTTCCCCTTTTCCCTTTCTCCTTTAGCTTCGCCTATAATTCTGCCAGCAGCATATCAAAAAGTAGCGGAATCAACGGGCACCCTTGCCTCAGACCTCTTCCTGTCCAGAATACCTCCCCTTTTTTCTTTCCTATCTTCACCGTAATCCTGGTTATCTAATATATTATATTATAATTATATATGTATATATATATATATATATGATATATATATAATATATAATATATATATATATATACTGTCATATATATATATATATATATTACATATACTTATTATATATAACGCGACCCTGCCCTGCCGAACGCTCCAAAGGAGATAGAGTCGATTGTCCGAAACGATAAGTGCCAAATTTTCTGGAACTACGATTTTCGGGCAGCAGTCTCCGTTGCGCACTCGAGGCCTGACATTGTTCTCCAAGACTACGAGAAACGAACTATATTCGTGATCGAATTCTCGGCTCCGTCCGAATACAACATCACTGCAAAGGAGAAAGAAAAAGAGGAGAGGTATCAAGACCTTAAAAGAGAGCTACAACGACTGTACCCAAAATATTCGGTACAAGTAATTGTCCTTGTGATAGGTGCTCTCGGAGGTGCGAAACTATCACTGGTTCGTAACCTTAAAGAAATACCCGCGTGCCAAAAATATGCCAAGGCACTTACGAGATGGATGCAGAAAGCTGTCATCCTTGGGTCGTTTCGTGTCCTCAAGACACACGAGGGTTTCGCCAGCCTGTCGTTGTGATTTTGTCGTTGCCTATGACCACCCATCTCACGGTTGTGAGACGTGGCCATAGGTGTGATTTACCGCGTTGCTACTGGGGGCTATTGACATTTTGTTGGATGGCAGTTGCTCGTCGTGGGACCCTGCGGTGGTTGTTTAACTTTTTTTAAATATATATATATATATTATATATATTTATATTATTTATTAATTATATAATATTTATATATGATATAAATATATTTAACCTATAATAACCTCTTATATAATCTCTTCTGTGTATTCTTTGAAGATATTTAAAGCACTCAGAAGTTTGCTTTTACCAGAAGCATAGATCTTCAGGTCATCCATATAAAATATATGAGTGACCTTATGAATATGGGCCGTTCTTTCTCAACCGTAACGCCGCTCTCTCAAAAATTCCTGTTGATGGATATAAATGATCATGGGCTTAAAATGTTCCTTTTTTGACCTGCCTTCCGGGCCCATGTGGCCTTTTCGAAAATTTCAATATGGTGGCACAAAATGGCGGCCGAAAACGAGATAAAAATCGAGTTTTCGGATCAAAAAGCTTCGATAAAAGAAATATTGACGACCAATTCGATTGGTTTTGGGCTTAAATTGTTGGTAATTGACAGCCCTAAAAATTTGGTAAGGTAAGTTGGCGAAATTCAACCTGTCCGATCCAAGATGGCGGACAACAATCCTATATGGCGGACAGCATTTTTTTAAATCAACCGATTTCAGCTAAATTTGGTTTACGAAGGTTCTTGGGGTCGCTGGTCACGAATCTGAAGTAGGATTTGCAAAATTCAACATGGAGAATTCAGAATAGTGGACGAGATTTTTGAAAATCAACCGATTGTCGCTTGTAGTAAGTTGTTGCTTGTGGAAAATTGACAAAAGCTCTCTGCGTTTTACAGGGTTGAGACTGTCTTCATGTAATAAACCCCGCATTACTTTTTTTTCGTTTTTTTTTCAATTTTTTTTTTACTTTTTTTTAATTCTTCTTTTTTTCGCTTTTTTCATAAATTATCTTTTGACTTATTTTAATATGATTTTACTTCATTTAGGAGAATTCAGTTGTTGATAGAATTTCGGATGCATCAGAATATCTATATGTAGTAAGAGTTTTGTTGGAGGAGACCTTAAAAGCATGAGATTTGGAAATGTTTGTTACTGGTGGTGCACTGGAAAATCTTTTCGACAATTTCCTAGATGTTCTATCATAGTCCTGTTTAGTGTAGGAAAAGCCTTGCCCTTTTTTGAACGAGGAGTTGCTAAAACACCACATTTATGTCTTAAATCTCTTGCCTTCTTAGGAATCCTTAGAGAAACATTAAACTCTTCAGCAATATCTCATAATGACCTACAGTCAGGCAATATTGTCAGAATGGATACTCTTAATAGATCGTTTTCTGGAAGGGAAAAACAATTTTTTCAGTCCATCCATCAACTGTTCCAATTTAGCTTCTCTTGATAAACAGATTTCCTTTTTTGGCTGAGGTCCTTCATCTTCTTGAGGCTCCAAGGTTCCTTCATCTATCGAAACATTCGATGAACTTGCGGAATCCATATAGCCATCCAGTCTACAATTTGTACAAATTAAAGATTTTTCAGGAATATTAGGATATTTAGATAAGAATGAAGATGAAACCCGGCGCAGCTCTTTTTTGATTTGGTGCATACGCGACAAACAAATGACGATTGCTGCGATAATTTTATATAATTTTTTAAATTATAACTGATTTAAAACTTAAATTTTATGTACAAGACTTAGGTGACAGCCATGTCGCAGTCTGCAGGAAAAGTTCGTTTAGATAGAGGTTTTAATCACTTCAATAAAAAAGGACATGAAGGAAAAGAGCAGCGCCGGGTTTCAGCTTCATTCTTTTCTAAGTATCCTAATATTCCTGAAAAATCTTCAATTTGTACAAATTGCAGACTGGATGGCTATATGGATTCCGCAAGTTCATCGAATTTTTGGATAGATGAAGGAACCTCGGTGCCTCAAGAAGATGAAGGACCTCAACCAAAAAAGAAAATCTGTTTATCAAGAGAAGCTAAATTGGAACAGTTGATGGATGGACTGAAAAAAAAGTTTTTTCCCTTCCAGAAAACGATACATTAAGAGTATCCATTCTGACAATATTGCCTGACTGTAGGTCATTACGAGACATTGCTGAAGAGTTTAATGTTTCTCTAAGGATTTCTAAGAAAACAAGAGATTTAAGACATCAATGTGGTGTTTTAGCAACTCCTGATCCAGAAAAGGGCAAGCTTTTTCCTACACTAAACAGGACTATGACAGAACATCTAGGAAATTGTCGAAAAGATTTTCCAGTGCACCACCAGTAACAAACATTTCCGAAGCTCATGCTTTTAAGGTCTCCTCCAACAAAACTCTTACTACATTTAGATACTCTCATGCATCCGAAATTCTATCAACAACTGAATTCTCCTAAATGAAGTAAAAACGTATCAAAATAAATCTAAAGGTTATTTATGAAAAAAGTGAAGAAAAGAAAAATTAAACAAGAAGTAAGAAAAAAACATTTGAAAAGATAAAAAAAAAATTAAAAAAGAACGAAAAAAAAGTAATGCGGGCTTTATTACACGAAGACAGTCTCAACCCTGTAAAACGCAGAGAGCTTTTGACAACTTTCCACAAGCAACAACTTACTACAAGCGACAATCAGTTGATTTTCAAAAATCTCGTCCGCCATTTTGAATTCCCCATGTTGAATTTTGCGAATAATACTTTAGATTCGTGACCAGCGACCCCAAGAACCTTCGTAAACCAAATTTGGCTGAAATCGGTTGATTTGAAAAAAAAAATTGTCTGCCTTTTTTGGTCCGCCATGTTGAATTTTGCAAACCTGACTTCAGATTCGTGATCAGCGACCCCAAAAACCTTCGTAAACCAAATTTGCCTGAAATCGGTTGTTTTGAAAAAATTTTGTCCGCCATATTGGATTCTTGTTCATTATTTTCGGTCCGCCATATTGAATTTTGCAAATATGAGTTCATATTTGTGATCAGCGACCCCAAAAACCTTCGTAAACCAAATTTGGCTGAAAACGGTTGATTTTAAAAAATTCTGTCCACCATATAGGATTTTTGTCCGCCATCTTGGATCGGACACGTTGAATTTCGCCAACTTACCCTACCAAATTTTTAGGGCAGTCAATTACCAACAATTTAAGCCCAAAAGCAATCGAATTGGTCGTCAATATTTCTTTTTTCAAAGCTTTTTGATCCGAACGCTCGATTTTTATCTCGTTTTCGGCCGCCATTTTGTGCCACTATATTGAAATTTTCGAAAAGGCCACACGGGCCGGGAAGGCGGGTCAAAAAAGGAACATTTTAAGCCCAAGATCATTTATATCCATCAACAGGAATTTTGGAGAGAGCGGTGTTACGGTTGAGAAAGAACGTCCCATATATATTATACCATTAAGCGATTTTCCTTTCGGGGTATGCGTGACTTGCTCGGTTGGAGAATAGTAGTGTGTATATGGGTATATAGGTATATGTATAGGTATAAATTAGGTAGGTATATAGGTATAAGGTAGATAGGTATATAAGTGTTAGGTATAGATATTTTAGATTGATCTGGAATTCTCGTGTTATTTATTTAAATGGCACGTTTATTCCGCAACACTGCTCCGACCCAGGTTGCTGCTCAATCTCTCTAGCGATCACCCCAAGTGAAGAGCCTCACAAAATTGTTATGTATGGTTCCCCACTTGGGCCCATTAGTATCCAAGGTCTTTGTTTCAGGCGTCATTCATTAATTATATATATTTATATATATAATTAATATATTATATTAGTATTATACATATATTATCATGTTATAGGATGAGAAGTTGTAGGCTCCGGAAGCTACGATCATGGTTCCTTGAAGCAACCAATCCCGACTCAACTGGAACGTGTACGTCATCCAATCCACACAGTTGGAGATGAAACTTTCACCTGTGGATACTTTTTTAGAGCTACCAATCTTTATAGAATGTTATGAGGAACAGGGTTGTCAGACCAGATGAAGTGATCCCAGAAGAACAGCCTTTTGCATCCGGCTTGCGATGGACTGAGCCTGACGCTGGCAAGCCGGGATTTTGTTGAGTTGGCCAAGAAATGAAGCTTTCATCCCTTCAAGACAGCCGATTATGAGAGTTAAAACATGGAATTTGTAGCCTTGGTACAGCCTGCTCAGCTCGAAAAAAGTGCTTGTTATTTCGCCTCTTTTCCTTTCTCCTTTCCCGTGATTTTACCACCGGATGGTGCCTAGAATTTAATCCCGTAAATGATCTTCGTCTTCAAATCTTGAAGGAAAATATCAGGCTTTGTAGCACTGATACGTTGATTGGTAGAAAATGAGAAATTCCAGTAGATCTTAAACTGATCATTCTTTACTACGGACTCGAAATCCCCCTGGGCGTATGGCAAGACGCGAGGGGCTACTCAGTAAGAAATCTTAGATTGCTGCGCGGGAAATCTTAAGAGAAGTCTTTGAGGAATTCGTAGAAATCTCTCAGCAATCTAGCATTCTCAGTCCAACATACGATCCTCTGCGTGGAACGAACAGGCGACTGAATCCGAAAGTCGCCGAGTTGAGCCGAGTCTATAGAATCCCACACGTGAGTTATGATCTTGAGCAGCGATAGAAACCTGGGAACCTACGGCAATCTCAACAAAATCTTGGAAATCTCTACAAGAATTCAATACAGATTGCCGCATTCACAGTTTCAAGATTTCCAGATTTCATAGTGAGTAGCTCCTCGCCAAGCCAGGCAATAGTACATGTCCACGTGTTTCTGGCTCTTGCTTGCACGCTCGGCAGTTGATATCGCATACAGGGACATTCATTATACGCTTTCGGTAAACTAAGGTGTCTATCGCGTTGTCTTGAAAGGCAAAAAGAAATCCCTCAGTTCCCGATCTCAATCCAGCAGACTTGAGAAACATGTTGGACAGACCTATAGGTAGCTCTTCTCTACGTATGATGCCGTAGAATTTACCATGAAGGGGCTTTTCAGCATGTTTTCTTATTAGAAGCGAATGTTCTGCTTCCTCTACACGACTTTTGAGCACCAGAGGTGTTATTGATGCTAGGCCATGTGTAGTTTTGCTGGAATCAAATGGAAGACCAAGCTCCTCTGCGATCCTATCGGCAGCACGGTATAGAAACGCCGCAGTATTGACAACTTCATGTTGATGTACGAGTCGCATACGAGAATCTGTGCTATTTAGAACTGAGCAGGAATTAGTCAGAACTGTTCTTCGATGAAGACACTCCAAGCTTGATGACTTCGATGGATTGTCATCATGTTGCGTGTGCTTCGGTCAAGTTGCTTCAATTCATCGGCGTTCCATTTTACTGAGCCAAACGTGTAGAGCAGTAGAGAAACGGCCAGCATATTGGTCGCCTGGATCTTATGCTTTCCAGATAATTCGGAAGCCCAAATTTTTCTGAGAATTTGGCGATACCTTTTTCCGAGGGCCGTTTTTCACACGACATTAATCTGCCTTCGTTCCACCTTCAAGAGTCCATAAGTCCTCTTGGTACATGTACCAGATCTGAAATTCTTAGAATACACAATTTTTTTGGTTTTCTTCCTATACCTCCCATGCTCCTCCGAGAGTCATTTACGAAGGGCTCCTTTGGCCGATGTGTACGGGATACCGCAGTAGGGTTCCGGGCCATTCAGGGGCTGTGAAGCTTCCATCTTAGCCATTGCATCTGCTTTCTCATTACCTTCAATATCTTTACGGCCTAGAACCCAGATCAGACTGACCCAGTTTGTACCGGCAACTTCAAGAAGATCTTGAAGGCAGCTCCAGACTAGTTTGGAAGTAAGCTCTTCAGATGTGAAAGCCTTAAGTGCTGTTCGACTGTCAGAACAAATGTAATTGTGCTGGCCTTTATAAGCCAGCTTACAATTTTCCTCGAGGCAAGCTTTAATATCTATTATTTCGGCCTGGACAACTGTAGTGGATGTTCCCAGTTCTATTGTTATCTCAGCCCTGGGCTTCTTCCCACAGATTCCAGCGTTTGCTCCCAAGGAGTCTTTAGAGCCGTATGTGTACCAAACGAGACCTACTGGTGTAAAGGATTCTTTCTTTCTCCCTTCATCATGTCATTCTTCCCTTTTGGACAAGATGACCTTGAAGGGTTTCATGACCACCTGTTTACGGTGTCACTAACTCCGTATGTTTCAGCAGAACCGTATATTTATTTAATTGGGGTGTTACTAAATGCCCCGAAATGTCTAAAAACGCTGCAATTGATACTTCAGCTTCCTGCATTCTATTATTAATGCGCGAGATAAATGTATAGAGAGCGTCCACGGTGCATCTGTCATTTTAAAAGTCAAACTAAAACATATTTAGAGGTTTTTTGGTTAGGATTTCCTCCTTCAAGGAAAGGTCCAGTAATTTTTTAGTGTCTCCAGTATAAAATAGGTCAAGCTGATCGGTCTAAAGGATTTTGCCTTATAGTAGGTTTTTTCACCCGGCTTTGGAATGAAGATTGCCTTAATCTTCCTCCATGCTAACGGGATGTATCCCATTGATAAGCATGCCCGAAAGATGCTGCCCAATGGACCCACCAAGGACTGAAATCCTTCTTGAATTAATGCAGGGAATATTTTTCTCATCTCCTGCAGCTTTAAATGGTTCAAATGGTTTAACTGCTCATATAATTTTTGAATGAGTGACAATACGACTAGCTACTTTCCAAAATTTGATTCTGGCTCTAAAAGTTGGTCCACCTGAGGGGTATGACTCATGGGCCTCCCCCTCATTCGTGTAATCCAACTCCGAGCCCGGGAAGTGTATCCTCATTAGGGGCTTAAGGACTTCATTAGTCGTCTTACCCATTTCACCCGAAGGCAATATTAATGCCTTCATTTGACATGATGAGTTACCCCTGAAGGTTCTCTGAAGTCTAGCATTATTAGGCATTTTGTATCTCATGCTTATACCTTGTTAAGGTTGCTCTGTACAAGATCCAATTCCCATTCTTTTTAGCCCTGGAAAAAAGACAACGAGTGTCCTTTTTGAGGCCCTCCAGTCCAGGATTCCGCCAGGGTGCATCCCTGTCTATTTTCATAGTACAAAGAGGACAATTGTCCTTATACGCTTTGTTTATACATTTTTGCAGGATGTCAAAAGCAAATTCTATTTGATCGACAGACTTGATTCTGCCCGGTATAGCACCCAGCAAACTGCTGAGATCCTCCCTATAAGTATCCCAATTAGTTTTTTAGGGTTCCTATGCCTTTGAACCTCAGGTATATCGGCTGTCAATGAGAAGCATATCTGTATGTGATCTAGTAGGGACATATCCAACGATACATGCCATCCCTCGAACACATAGCCAATGCTAATCGGACATAAGGTCAAATCAATTACCTCACGACATCTAGATGTCGAACGGTGTGCATTACCACCACGTCCGATGAGCAATGGCTGTCCTTCGACACAGCAGTAGTCCACCAGATTTCGCCATTCCTCAGATGTTGGGTCCTAGGAGTCAAATGGTAGGTATTCTGAACAAATCACCATAGGCTGGCGCCTGCTCCTAACTAGTATTCAATCGTTATTGCCACCAAGTCTCTAGAAAATAACCTTGGTAATTCAATAAATTTAATATCGCCGCTGACATAAAGTGCTGCCCTAGTTGTTTCTGCGGTACTATCATAGATGACTGATCCGCTCTTGTTACTTAAGCGTATAATTTTTGCCTTGTAAGCCCAAGCTTCTGGTAATAAGGCAAAAGCCGTTCCTTCCGCTATCAAACGTCCACTTAAGAAAGCAGACGCTCCTTTAAAGTGGTAAAGGTTTATCTGGATAAAATCCAGAATGGAAGGGGGACATCCGGTGTCCATCTCAACTTTCAGTTGTGTCATTCACCGTTTCCGAAGACAAATCCGGTGCTCTGTCTACGGCTGTAACCTTGGTTTTTGAGAGGATCATGATATTGATACTCTCCAACCCATGGTGAGGCCTGCAGTCGATCTTTTTCAGACTCTCGACCACTCCTCGCTCTGCTATTATTATAGGTTGGATAGCTTGTCTACTCTCCTTGACGTCGATAACCTCCCATCCTCCCGTTTTGATGGTTGGGTTTTGGATTGCTATCCTTTCAAGTACTGCTGTTGGCTCCACATATAAACACGGAATCTAAGCCAGTAACTTTACTGGCATTGGGAGGTATTTGCTGTCAATCACTTTGATCTTAGCTCACGCACTCAATCGATTTTCTTCTCTAATGCCGGTTTTATTGCCTTGGTGTGGTCGTCATCGAGTTTTTTATTCGGAACCCCTCGGTGACTACGGCCACTTTCAGGTGACTTTGAAGAGCCTGGCTATAAGAGACTGTTGGACCTCTCAGCCCCATCTTCTTCTGTTTCTTGATTTCATTCGGTGTGCTGCTATCAGAGTACAGGGTCCGGCACTCGAAGTGTAACCAATTAAAAAGGCCATAAAT
>CAKNYM010047283.1:0-20154 GCA_932195095.1 Andricus curvator | reverse complement strand
AATTTTTCAGATTAGCACCCGCTCCCGGCGAAATCCTGCGGTTGTCCTTATGACAAACTTTTAACTATATATACAGGGTGTCCCAGACTCAAGTGTCCGGAATAATATGGCTGTATAAAAATTTTAAAAATAAATCGAAAATTCCTTTTCTAAAAATCAGTTGACGTTTTTGAGTTATTAAATATTTAGGCTGGACCAATCAGGAGCGCGGTATAAACAATCTTGCGTACGTAAGCGAGAGTCTAACGTAGTGTGGTGACTGCTGTTCTCCCGTCACTAACCCCACCTCGGCGCTCGCTTCAATACACTGCGTTAGACTCACGCTTAAGTACGTACGACTGTTTATACCGCGCTCGTGATTGGTCCAGCTTAAATATTTAACAACTCAAAAACTCAAATCTCAACTGATTTTTGGAAAAGGAATTTTCGATTTACCTTTTTTATTTTTATACAGCTATATAAGTTCGGACGGCGATACCACGCTGAAAACACCAGTTCTCGTTAGATCACTGAAGTTAAGCATTGTTGGGCGCGGTTATTACTTGGATGGGTAACCGTTCAGGAAAACTGCGTGCTGTTGGCCCTTCGTGGGTGTGGTGGGCCCACATTGGTAGTAAATATCCACCTAGAAACACTACCCGAATCGGGTAGTGAGGCAATGAACTTTCGAGTTCGAACTGCTAATCAATGTATGTATGTATATAAGTCCGGACATTTGAGTCTGGGACACTGAGTGCTGGGGAAAAACTAAGGTCAGATGAGTATTCAGCACCCCAAAATAGATGTAGATACCATACTTTGATCTCTCGCTGACGGCGATATTTTGTATTTCATCCGTCCCCGAGAGGCGTTTATTTATTTTTTCTTTCATTATATCGTATAGTCTTTGAGGAGTACAAGAAAATCTTTATCCACTTCCCATATTGCATTAGAGGCTTTGCAGTTATTGTTAACGTTTATCATTGAGGATTCAGAGTTTATCTCGTTTTCGGCCTCTCGCAATATTGCTAATTTGTCCTCCTGCTCTCTTAAGATATCGTTGCCTATGTCATCTTTTAGAAGCGAATTGCTATTAATTTGATCTTCTTCGATTCGGTTTATGTTACCCTCGGTTATTTTTGAGTTACTAATTTCCGATGCCGCCTTTTACCTAAAAATTCTATTTATTTCAGGGAAAATTTCTTGGTTCTATATGTTTATATTTTTGATTTGATTTTACCAAAAATTGCTTATAGATTTCGAATATTCGTTATCTATTTGCTTTTTGACTTCAAAGAACAGGTATTTAGACATCTCTATTTCTTCTCTATCTTTATTTTTTTGTTTTTGAAGACGGTATAGCATCGATATTAAGTAGCTTTTTCTCTTGAAAAGCTTTTTTATTTTGGGTGTCATATACTTCTTGTTAGAATCAGAACTTTTAATTTTCGGTACTGTGGCTTCTATTGCCCTTGATATGTTCATATCTATTAAACTCAAGTATTCCTCTATCGCTTGCTTTATTAAGTTTCTATTATCGGGTATATTTATCGTATCATTAGAAAAGGTTTCTTCGAATTTATTTCAGCCCGATTCGTTAAAATTATGTTTATTCGGCTTTATTTACGCTACTATTTCTAATGTGATACTTACCGCTCTATGATTGCTATCATAGGGGTATGCCTTTAATTTAGTTTCATTTCAATATTGTTTCTTTATTGTGTGATCTATTAAACATAGATTTAGGCACGAGTTCCCCGAGGGAAAGATGGTACAGCTGGTCCCAATAAATTGACTCTAAATCAGACATGCCCAACTCGGGGAAATTCCCTGCGAGAACACATGTTCCGCGTCCCCTACTCTTTCTCATAGAGAGCGATAGAGGTGGTAGACGCGTGGGAGAATCTCTACTCTGTGACGTACACTGCACCGCAGATACGAAATATCTGTTGGGGTGCTTGGGGGCGACTGACTTTTCAACATAAAATGTTAATAGTAACTAGAGTCGTAATTATTTTATTGCAGTATGCTTATATTTATTTTCAATGAATGTAATTGAAAAGAGAAGTTCACAAAGTGTTTCTTTATTGTACATTATTAAAGATTTTAATATCACAGTTTTGTTTGGCTGATACTTTTGAAAGTCTAACAATATATTAACATTATGAAATGGTATAATAATAATAATTATATATATTTATATATATTACATTCGGAGAGCAAATCGAAAAAGATTACAAAATGATTTTTTATTTTTAAAAATTAATTTAGAACAGATACTTGGAAGTTTAATATTTGTGTTATTGAGAAAAATATTTAAAAAGCATTGAGTGTTACATCGAAATATTAGGAACAATTCATTTGAATAGACTTTTTTAAACATTTTAATCAAGATCAATCAGCATTTGAAAATGAGATTTCACATGATACTTTGTAGCTCAGCCATTTTAAATACTTATTTATCACTGATGTATTTCGAATGAAAATGTTAAAATTACCTTCCATCGCGCCTTCCACTTATCTTTTTCCAAACATAGATAATGTAGTTCACTGTTCTTAAATTTTTTTCTGCACATTAAAAGTATTTACAACTGAATTTTTCGAATGGCACTAATCGCAACGAAAACTTCTTGCAAACTGACGTCTGCAAACTTTCAACATTTGTGTTACCCTCTCTCACCTGTAAAACTTTTCCTTTTTTTATAGCATTCCTACCGCAAGATGCACCTGACTGCAGTTTAAAAAAATATCCTGCCTCAAAATTACCTGCCCTGACAATATGCAGGTACTTGGACGGTGAAAACTGTAAACGCGAACTAAAACCTTGAAGTTTTAACCTTAAACATATCAACGTAGTAGACTTAACTTTTTTCTTCAATACTATATTTAATACATACAATATTTAATTAAACATATCAGAATTTATTGATACTGAATAGGATTGAGATTTTATAACTATATTTCAATTCTATAACTTAACTTTCTACGTTGTGCATAATGTTAATAGATTGTTGTACTGCAAAAAAAACATCAGCCAAAATTTGTGTATATTTCAAGTACAATGTGAAAAACGTTGATATTAAAATATTCAATAATGTACAACAAAGAAACACATTGTGAACTTCTTTTTTCAATTACATTAATTGAAAAAAAATGTAAACATACTGCAATACAATTTTTAGGACTCTAGTTACTGTTAACATTTTATGTTGAAATGTCAGTCGCCCCCAAGCACCCTAACAGATATTTCGTATCTACGGTGCAGTGTACGTCACAGAGTAGAGATTCTCCCACGCGTCTACCACTTCTATCGCTCTCTAGGAGAAAGAGTAGGGGACGCGGAATATGTATTCTCGCAGGGAATTTCCCCGAGTTGGACATGTCTGCTCTAAATATTATTTCGTTTTTTTCTAATCATTTTTTAGATACGTTTCTCTGGGGTTGATTTCGGTATCTGACCAGACCGAGTGCCTTATAGCATACCTTACCACTAGACTAGCAAGGAAAAATTCTCATCTTACTTAAATAGAATATCATTCATCCGCTAAACGATCTAAAGTGAGTATAGGAAAAAATTCCAATACCAGTATTGTAAAGTGAAATTGCGATACTTGTATGGTAAACGGCGTATATATTTTGAAACTGCAATACATGTATTGGACTTCCACCTACCAATACCGGTATTGCAATTTTGCCTCACATCCGTATAGTAAAAGTGTAGTAAAATCTCAAATATTTTTTTAATAGTGTAAACTCATATTTGTCATGAGCTTAAAAAAATCTGATCTTTATATTCGGTCTTTAGAAAACGAGTGCATTTTGTGAAATATAGATCAACCTTATTATAAACTATTTGAAAAACTACAAAATACATTGGTTTGGTTTTGATAGGTATACATAAATTCACTTTCGAACTATGTGGCCTGTAATTCTTACTTAATAATTTCACGTATTTTCTAATTTATTCCAGTTTTTTGTAATATATCGCAGTTGGGTAGACCTAGCTACAGAGGGTCCAGAGACAGTGTGGCAACCTAGTGTCATTCTTGCTGATTGGCTCAGTTTTCTTATCGATATTTTGTATATATAGATATAGTACACTATAGAAAACCTCAATGTAAAATGGTGGCATTCCTTCTCCAAATGGCGGCATCCGGCTAGGTTGCCACACTCTCTGGACCCTCTGTAGACCTAGCTATTTCGAGTCGGGTACCCCCATGCTAGATTTCATTTGTTTCTGTCAAACTTATATTTCCCCTTGATCAATATTATGATGAAATCGCAAATATTACGATTTTTTTCGTTGTTCAGGTCTACCCGATTCTCCGTTTGAATAACCTTTTTTGGTTCTCAAGTAAATTGCTTTTTTTCCTACCTAGTACAATTATTCTCTAGACATCTGAATTTCATTTTCAATTCATGAACATACATTTTTTTGAAATTATATTCTTTCGTTTAAAAATTACAATAAATTCACTTATCTTGACAAAACATCTTTATTTGATTATCTCAACACACTTAAAGAAAAATTATTCAAAAGTAATAAAAATAATGTGAATAACTGATAAATAAATAATCAATTAACAATATTATCTATACGAAATTACCTTTCACAGTGAACGATGTGAATTTTCTTTTTTCTTTTGGCATCACAGCATATAATTCAGTGCATTTAATATGAAACGCAGTAAAACCAGCTTTCTCTCTCGATAGGTTCATGTGGCATAGGTACGAATTAAGCTGATAAACACACGTGGAGTAGTATGCACGCGTAATACCCAACACACCACCAGGTATTCGTTATGCGAAATAAAACGCAGTGAATGTGCCGTTACGTAGCTCAGCTATATGACTGTATATTATTATTACACTATCCTGATTATAAAATACCTGGCGCGAATCACATAACTTTCGATCTTTGTTTTCCTTTCTATATAGCTTATATAGAGGAGACTGGGGTGAGTTGACCAAGCGCGAGATTCAACAATTGTCAGAAACGTGTATTTTATTGATCCTTAAAAATTCTGAAAAAATATTTTCATACGTGCTTCGATCCCTTATTTTAATTTCTAAGGTTGGAATGGCAAATCCTAACCTTGTAGAAGATATCCTGTAATTAATAAATTTGCGTTCAATAATGTAATTTTTCATCCAACTGTGTAAGGATATATCTACTCTTGTAATTACAATTTTCACAGTACTCATATATCGCGTTATTCGTTACAAAGTAGTGTAATGATTTTATATCAATCGGAATAATGAAACAGTTATTATTGAAATTTTGATGACATTGAACGGAAGAAATAAGTTTTGGGAGACTTAACCAAGATTTTCAGGGGAGAGTTGACGAAGTGGCCACAATCTGATTAGATTTGTTTTTCTACGTATGAGGTCATTGATTAAAATTCGCGTGTGTGCTGGACTCATAAGCCGTTATATAATTAGTGTAAATATGCAATAATAGTAGAAGTGATAATATTTGTAATTATGATAGTAATAGAAATAGTAGTACGGTGTCGTTCACATAATACGTTACATGTTTTTCCTTTGTTTAAATAAAGACAAGAATAAAATTGCCTTGTAGCCAAAAAGAGTATAAAGATATAAACAAAAGAAAAACGTGTGATGTATTATCTACGCGGCCCCTAGTCATAATAACAATATGGCCCCGGACAAACGCAAGAACAATGGCCCCGGACAAACGCGAGAACATCGATTTAAGTGGTCGGACCAACTCAGGAGGGACATCCTTACCTGTTGGCAAAGAAGCTCACCGGCGCGAAGAGGATTCATGCAGAGGTTACATGACCGTTGGGTCAATATGCGCCCGGAATATGCTCATCAAACGCCTCAGAATTTAAGAGATCAGATATCCTTTTTGCGAAAAAACGGATATGAAGCTCTTTATCAACAAGAAGAAGAGCAACATCCTCCAGCGAACATTCCACTCGTTCCAGCAAGAGCACCTTTGCAGATAACCGATAATACCAACATGAGAAGTAGGAGGTCTATCCACCAAAAAGTCTTTCTCAGGATGGACCAATTAGCTGAGGCTCATACTGCTCTCCCCGATTTGCTCCCCGAAGATGTTAATCTCTGGAATCTGAACTGTGTTGTTTACGAGAAGGCGGTCTCCCTGCTTAGCGACAGTAGAAGTAACGATACTTCAGTACGTATGAGTAGGACTCGCAAGCGTATTGCACAGCTTCAGTTCAAAATTGAAACGGCGAGACGGCATGCATCAAATATTCAGTGCGTGATTAGCTACATAACATTAAATAAAAAATTCACTCCAAAAGTTAGGGCAATTGCTCGAAACTTAAGGAAAGCAAATCACACGCTGAACAAGTGTAAACTGTTGACCATCAAGCAGCACTGGACGCAAAAAATAAGATTTCTTTCAACAGCGAAACAGCGCATTGAACGGCGAGTAAAGTGGATTCAGGAAAATTCCACCTTTTCTACTCATCCTTCCCGTCTGTTCAATAAAACGTCACGTGCCGTTAAAAATCCGCCTAGTCGAGAAGAGATTCAAGTCTTCTGGAAACAAGTATATGGAGATACTCATCAGCTAAATGAAGACTGCTGAAGAAGTGAAGAAAGTTATCGCTAGAACTAAGAACTTTTTAGCGCCAGGGCCAGATAAAATCAACAACTTTTGGTGGAAGAAGTTTACTTCTACGCACCAACATCTAGCTCTTATTTTCACTACTTTCTTGAACGGAGAACAACCCGCAGTGGCTAGTGGAAGGACGCACGGTATTGATCCCTAAGACCGGAGATTTGTCAAGTCCAAAGAACTACAAGGCCCATAGCTTGTTTAAACACCAACTACAAGCTATTTGCTGGCATCCTCAAAGAGAGGATATTAACATCTATCGAGCTGGTATGGAGTGCAATAGTTGAACAACGTGGATGCAAGAGAGGTCTGGCAGGTTGCAGGGAGAACCTGTTAATAGACAGGTTTATTACCCAGGACTCGATCAGGTATCGACGCAATCTGTCCATGGCTTGGATTGACTACCGTAAGGCATTCGATAACACGAACCATGAGCTACTTATTAAGCTCATTGAGTGCATGGATGTGCATCCAAAAATAGTGAGATGCATAAAAGAGCTTATGCTCTTGTGGCGGACAAGATTTGCCATAACATCTGACAAAAGACAAGTGACTACAAGCTATATCACATATAAGAGGGGGGTCTTCCAAGGAGACTCTCTAAGTCCGATACTATTCTGCATCTCCCTCTTGCCTCTATCTATTGTGCTCCGAGGCAAAAGCTCTGGATACCTATGTGGCCCGCCGAACAAAAGAGAATACAATGTCAACCACCTTTTATACATGGACGACCTTAAACTCTTTGCTTCCTCGAAAGAGGACCTTAAAATCCTTGTGGAGGTGGTGAATAGGTACTCTAAAGCGATTGGCATGAGCTTCGGACTGGACAAGTGTGCCTGCGTCCACCTGCGCCAAGGAAGACTAGAAACTACGTCATTGCGTCAGTATGAGGATGTTCATCTCATAGGCGGAAATACCATTCAACATCTTGGTATTGGAGAAACATATAAATATCTTGGAATACCGCAAGCGGAAACCCAGGATGTATGTGTGTTAAAAACCAATATGCTGGCCGTTCCTATAATGCTCTACACGTTTAGTGCAGTAAAATGGAACGTCGATGAGTTGAAGCCACTTGACCGAAGCACACGCAACATGATGACAATCCATCGAAGTCATCATCCTAGATCTTCCGTACCTCGAATATACTTAGCTCGAGATAAAGGGGGTAGAGGCTTGCTGAGCTTAGAGTGTCTTCATCGCAGAACGGTTCTGGCTACAGCCTGCTCAGTTCTAAATAGCACAGATTCTCTTATGCGACTCGTAAATCAACATGAAGTCGTCAATGCTGCGGCGTTTCTATACCGTCCCGCAGATAGGGCCGCAGAGGAGCTTGGGCTCCCATTTGATTCCAGCGACACTACACATGGCCTAGCATCACTAACACCTTTGGTGCTTAAAAGTCGTGTACAGGAAGCAGAACATACGCTCCTACTAAGAGAACATGCTGACAAGCCCCTTTATGGTAAATTCTACGGCATTATACGTAGAGAAGAGCTCTCGATGGGTATGTCCAACATTTTTTTTCAAGTCTGCTGGATTAAAATCGGAGACTGAGGGATTTCTTTTTGCCTGTCAAGACGGCCTTATAGACACCTTAGTTTACCCCGAGCAAATAATGAATATACCTGTAGGCGATACCAACTGCCGAGCGTGCAAGCAAGAGCCAGAAACACTTGGACATGTTCTCAGTGGATGCTCAAAATATGCATGCTACGGGTACATAGAGAGACACAATGCGGCTCTAAAAGTGTTATATTACCATCTTAGGCACTTATATGCTGTTGATCTATTGCCCGTCTTGCCATACGCCCGGGGGGAACTCGAGTCCGTTCTGGAGAATAATCAGTGTAAGATCTACTGGACTTTCTCATTCTCTACCACTCAACGTATCAGTGCTACGAAGCCTGATATTGTCCTCCAAGATCTGAAGAACAAGATCATTTGCGTGATTGAATTCTCGGCACCAACCGATGGTAATATCACGGCAAAGGAGGAAGAAAATCGGGCGAAATGTCAAGCACTTCTTTTCGAGCTGAGCAGGCTCTACCAAGGCTTCAAAGTCCATCTTGTGGTTCTGATAATCGGCTATCTTGGAGGTATGAAAGCTTCATTTATTAGCCAACTCAACAAGATTCCGGCTTGCCAGCGTCAGGCTCATTCCATCTCGAACCGGATACAAAAGGCTGTTCTTCTGGGATCACTTCATCTGGTCCGTCAACACTGTTCTTCATAACATTCTACAAAGACTGGTAGCTCTAAAAGAGTATCTGATCAGTCCCTTGACTTAGTCCGTCTATGATGAAAAACCGGATTCACTCGAGAACAAGATTTAAAAAAATCAATAATGATAATAATAATTTTTTATAGAGCCTCGGTGGCTCAGTTGGTTAGACGCTCGGACTTCACCTTAGAGGTCCGGGGTTCGATCCCTGAGCCGTGCCTCTTGAACATTTTCTATGTACCTTTACCGAGGTTTTAGTGGTTCGGATCATCCCACCTTAAGCTGTAGGTCCCCTCATCATGCACCTGACTGAAACCCAGTCCGTGAATGATGGAGTAAAAACCAGGCTATGCCCAATATGTCGAGGCACACGCTCTTATCAGATCACTTGATTGCATTACAATAATGCGTTCGTGACTGATAATATATACCGGGGCAGCCCCGTACATACTATTCGAAAAATAAATAAAGAAAATGAAAAATCAAACAAAAAAAAAATAGCCCTGAGTAGACCCGCGGTAAATCACACCTATGGCCACGTCTCACAACCGTGAGATGAGTGGTCACAGGGAACGACGAAATCACAACAACAGGCCGGCGAAACCCTCGTGTGTCTTGAGGACACGAAGCGACCTAATTATGACAGCTTTCTGCGTCCATCTCGCAAGTGCCTTGGCATATTTTTGGCACGCTGGTATGGCTTTAAGGTTACTCTCTTTAAGGTCTTGATACCTATCTTCTTTTTCTTTCTCCTTTGCACTTCCTCCACCAGAAGTTCTTGATACAATCTGGTTCAGCAGCGGAAAAGTTCTTCGTGCCTCTGAATGCTTTTTTCACCTCTTCGGCAGTGATTGTTGGACATTCCTTCTCAGATTGTATGAGGTTGTTGCAAAATTCCTTGAAGCGGATCATATTGTCAGTATCTTCTTACAACTCTAGTTTTTTCGGGATCTTGTAAAACTCTCTCCAAAAAGTCTCTACCTCCTTGGGCTTGCGTGGATTTTTACAGAAACAGGGAGA
The DNA here is from genome assembly GCA_932195095.1 of Andricus curvator. Classification (NCBI taxonomy): domain Eukaryota; kingdom Metazoa; phylum Arthropoda; class Insecta; order Hymenoptera; family Cynipidae; genus Andricus; species Andricus curvator. The sequence goes on along the minus strand of CAKNYM010047283.1, from coordinate 10,312 downwards.
TCGCTGAACAGGCGCGATGGGTCAGCGAGAAACTGTTGATTCTCTCCGATCCATCTCTCCTTCTTCTGTATTCTCCTCCTCGCGTAGATAACAGCCGTATTTTGCCAACAATATGCTGCTTGACTGTCAGCAGCTTTGACTTGTTTAGTGTGTGAATCAAGATCCTTAGTTCTTGGGCGAACTTTCGAACCCTTTCCGTGAACGGTCTACCAGATGTTATGTAGTCAATCACACATTGAACACGGGACGCATTCTGTCTTGCCCGCATCCAATCTTCTTGTTCAGTTGATGCAAGCGTATTTTGGTCTTTTGATCCATCGTCGGTTTTAGCCTTCGATTTGAATCAGCCAAAGCTCTCGCAGCACCATAAACTCAGCAATTGATGGTCCAGACGTCGGACTTGCATGTTAATGTTCCTCCTGGTACTGAAATTGCGATCATCTCTCAGAAGGTGCCTGCTTTCTGCGGTTGGTCTTAATATCGCTACCTCATCTTCGTCTGCAGCTTGATCAAGCAGCGGTTGGGGAAGCGCGTAGCAGTCTAGCAAGTCATCCTTGAGTTGATCCGTCCACTCAATGTGGGCGTTTCGCCGGTTCGTCATCGTGTTTCCATCTAAATTATTTTCAGCACCCCGAACTCTACGATGATCGGCATTGTCTGCGGACCCATTGTCGGGTGCTCTGCGCGTTCGATCGTTTTGAACCGCATCTACAACATTTTGGTGTTTTGGTGGATCCATTGTTGTTCCCACGAGCAGCTAGGGAAAGGGTTCGTCCATCCTTGTAGAGCCCCGCGTGCAAGGATAAGGCTGGTACTCTGAGAGGTCGCCCGGTATCCCAGAGCAGGGGGGTGACACGATTTTCTCTTTTGCATTAGAGGCGCGTGTCAGTTTTGTGAAGAGCGGCGAGTCGTGAAGCATTGGCGCCACCTCCACGACGCCCGGTCTGCCCGTTGTCTGTTATGATTTTGCATACACAAACTCGTGAAATGTCATAACTTTATCGTCTATTTGCCATATTTTATTTATTTACGGATACATGTGTTATAACAATGGGGGGGGGGCATCGATGTATAGCACCGAACTGTCTATCAGGGTACGACTCAACCCGCTCAAACGGAGTAAAACAGTGCATTTTTCCGTTCTAAAAAATGAGGTTGACCGTTGGCACCAAGCAATTAAGCATGACAAAAAGAATTTTATTGTTAAACCTGGAAATGTAGTTTGTGAAGATCACTTTTTAAAGGATCAAATAAGTTGGAAAAAGAAAGTTTTAGCTCCGGATGGAACGGTTATATAAATATTGATATATTTTTCTTCTTGTAAAACTTGTAGATTATTGTAATAGTGTGTAACATTATATTTTTATTAGTTTTTGAAATTTTAAAAATATTTTAAAACCCTTACTATCTTTAAGAAAATTGTAAAAGTAACATTAATGACAGTTTTGAATTATCGCCGAGTTTCGACATTTATTACTTTAATAGAACTTACGTTCCTATTAAGGTAACAATTGAATTGATCAAAGGAAGATTTCACTTCTTAAAAATTGTTTTAAGAAGTTGTTTATTTTTATCAGTTCGAAATTTATGTACGATTACATTAATTTATTAATAAATTTAAGTACCAAAGTAAATTACAATTGTAAAATAATGATTTTCTTGCAGTCAGAATAGTAAAAGAAACCTAAATTTAAAAAAACGATAATTTTATGAAAAAGAAAGTCGCGACATTTTGTAAAACTAGCTTTGTTCAATTGTATATAATAAATTATTATGTTCTGTCTGCATAATAATTGCTATACTTTAATCGCAGTATATTCGTAAATAATTTAAATAATTATATTTATTTAAATAAATTAACCTAGCATTTATTACTCCTATATACCATCCTACTGTCTTTACCCCATATTTAATTTATATCTCCATCTTTTAATTCAATTTTTAAATAAATAAATGACTAAATGTACGTTAAAGTTAATAACTTTATTACTGATAATCTTTTAGCCATTTCACGATCAATACAATATACTGAATATTAAAAATTATGATTTTTAAATTTGCTTGTATATTTTTATTATAATGTAATAATAGATTAGGATCATTCGAGTAATTAAAAAATAGACAAAAAATTTTATATATTATCATTTCAGAACATTTAGTTTATTTGTTTTAAACGGTAAATACGTAATCTTTATATTTTACCATTTCACTCTACTTGAAACTAAAAAACCGACATTTCCAGTGTATGTAAGGTCTATTTTTTAATCCTAGGTATTTTTTAAATTCTAGAAACAGTTAATCCTTGCCTAATTCAAGCTAAAAGTATTTAAATTATCCACAAACGTCCAAAATATTATAAAAACTGCGAAAAATACTAAATCTCCCATGATTCTAATCAGCTTTCATTCAATTATAGGGCGTGGCGCTAGTGGCGCCAGTGTTTCATTTTCTGCCGTCCTTCACAAAACTGACACAGCGCATTTGTATGGCGAGTCACCCCCCTGCCCAGAGTCACCGTTTAAGACACCTTACCCAGGTGCCATTCGGCTTTCGGCATGGTTGTTACGCCTTCGCTTAGGGGTTATTCCTTCAGGATCATCCCTGGACAATTGTCCGCGACTGCTTATTAATCATTGTAACAATATTCAGCTGAAACCCTTGGTACTGGGACCCTCTATCCGCAACCCGAGTCTACGTTCTCGCCTCCTCTATTTTCTGTGAATATATTTGAAATTTATATTCATATATACGTTGAGGGGGGCCTTCTGATCAGGTTTTTCAAAAGAGGGGTAATAATTTTTCATTTTGAAATTTATATATATTTGTGGTACTGATGGTACGAAGTGACCTCCTCTATATACCGGGTGTCCAAAAAGTCCCGGGACGGCTAAATTTTTCCTCAGATAAGATATTTTTCAGGGAGGTCAAGATCATTCTTGAAGTAACTTTCAACGAGGAATTCAATGGTGACCTTTATTTTAATCATGACCATGACCTTCACGGTAATTACAAGGTCAAATTGATTTTTTTAAATGGGAACCCCTATTTTTGACGCCGGGAACTCAGAGATCTGAAAATTTTACGTCCAGATGTGACCTTGACCAATCGAAAATTTGACCTGGGAAGGTCATGGCAAGGTCAAACAACGTACAGAAGGATGACTCGACTGGCATGCGTTTTTGAAGAAAATGTCCTGGTGAAGGTCCTGGTCAAATTCAAGGTCAAGGTCACCAATCGATCGGGGGCCGAAAATGCTACAACTCTTGCGTTGGATTCCTCGTTGAAAGTTACTTCAAGAATGATCTTGACCTCCCTGAAAAATATCTATCTGAGGAAAGATTTAGCCGTCCCGGGACTTTTTGGACACCCGGTATAAGGAAGCCCGTTAGACACTATACGTACTCGCCTCAAGCGGTGTTGCCATGTCTGGGAGGTAGGATTTTTACCTGGCGTCCATGTTTCCCAGGTATCGATGTGATCTGACAATCAAGTCATAATCAAAGAATTAAGCTAATTCGAAATATCATTAGTGTAGCAGAAATTAATTTAAAAAATTTTATTTCTTATAATATATCGCTTCAGAGATCTCTCGTAAATTCGTTTTGCGCGCTAATTGTGATTTTCTTGCGGTTTTTTAAATGCAAATTGCTTCTGATACATAAAATCCTACTTTATACTGACAGATGTTGAAACAAATTGTTCAAACAATTTATTATTGTTTTTAGCAATTTTCTCTTAGAATAGAGTTAGAAAGTCGCAGTTTTTTTTAAATTGCACTTTTTGTCCAATTTTTAATTAGAGCGAGTTATTACATAATTTATGTTAATAAAAAATTTGTTTAACAAATTTGTTATTTCTGTTCAAAATATTCTCTTTGAATAATGCTAGAAATCGCGGTTTTTTCTCAAATTTGTAACTTTTTGTCCACTTTTCACTTAGAATGAGTTAATATTTATTTTAATTCAGAAAAAATATTTGTTTAAACAAATTACTATTGTCATTAGCTATCTTCTCTCAGATAAGTGCTAGGAAGTTGCGGGGTTTTCTAAAATTTTTGACTTTTTGTCTAATTTCTGATTAAAGTGAAGTGATAATTAATTCAAGTTAACAAAGATAATTGGTCGAACAATTTATGATTATTGCTAATAATATTCTCTTTGCTTAATGGTAGAAAGTTGCTGTTGTTTCTGAAATTTTAACTATTTTTCTATTTTAATAATTATTTGAGTTGAGCAAAAATAATTGTACAAACAAATTATTGTTGTTTATAACTATCTTCATCTATATTAATGCCAGATAGTTGCGGTTTTCTTCTGACATTTTTAACTTTGTGTCCACTTTAAGCTTAGTGAGGTGGGAGAACTAGGTCATTAAATGACTTGCGAAAGTTTTGTTTTGCATTACAACAAGAACTTTATTGCAAAACGTGAAAGAAAAATGTGGAATTGCAAATATTTTAATATTAGCCCGGAAGGGTGAGAGGGGGGGGGTGCTTCCTTGGAGAAAATACGTCTCGTCGGTGACAATATACTATTGAGGGTGGTCAAAATTGTTTCATTTCTCGAATTCTCATACACATCGCCCGGAAATTTGTTCAAATCCACACAAAAGCCCATGAAGTTTAACACGTATTTCCCATTAGGAAAAAAATTCGTTTTTGTACATTTTATTCAGAATCGTCAATATTAGCTGAATCGAGTTGAAACACAACACTTCTCTTCACAAATAGCCGTAGAATACAAGTTAAATATATTAATTATCAAATATCACCTCCCTAAATCTGTTTTATAGGGTCCCAAAAAAACCCATAAGTGAAAAAATGGGTTTTGCGAGTTTTTAGCGCTAATTATGATTTTTGGGGGTTTTTAAACAATGCTAGAAAATTGTAGTTTGTTTTTAATTTTTCACTTTGTGTTCAATTTTCAATTAAAATCAGTTAAATAAATAATTAAAGTTAATAAAATTATTTTCTTAAACAAGTTAATATTATTAACAATATTCACTTTGAATAATACTAGAAAGTTGCGTTTCTTCTGAAATTTACAACTATTTGCCTACTTTTCACATAGGGTGAGTTATTAATTAATTTAATTTAGCAAAAAGAATTATTTAGACATATTATTATTGCTTATAACTATCTTGTCCTTTATCAATGCAATATAGTTGCGGCTCCACTCAGTGAAGTAATAAATATAGCAAGTTAACAAACATAATTGTTCAAACAATTTTAAATTGTTTATAACTATCTTCTCTCAGATAAGTGGCGAAAAGTTGTGGTACACTTTTCACTTAGTGGGGTAATGATTAATGCAAGTTAAGAAACATGCTTATTCAAACAATGTATTATTGTTTATATCTATCTTCTCTTGGAGTAATGCTAGAAAGTTTCTTTTTTTGTAATCTTGATTTTGCTTTGACTTTTCAGTTATGAACAAATAACAAGTGAATCTCAAAAAAAATAATTTTTGAAATGATATTTTACTTTTTTAAGTGAATTATTCTTGTTCTTTTCGCAATGTTTAAAAAAATTGATCACAAAAAAGCTACACTGTTAAAAATAGTATTATATTTAAAATACCAATGTATATTAAAATTAAGATCTCAAGAATATGAAATCGCTATTTAGGTACGTGTTTATTAAATTTCATATACATTCATGATAATCGCTCAGATAATTCCATTTTAGACAAAATCAAAATAAGATTAGCAGTAATTTTCCATTCTTAATAATAAAACATGATACCTTCTTACAATTAATCAAAAATAAAATTGGATTTTGAGTCCAAAAGTACAATTACGTAAAGAAATGACACACCTAACCTACAATCAACTGTACTCACATTAAATTTCTACCATTCAGGGCAAATTTTGGAAAGAGTTCCACTTGTACGTTGCACTTTAATCATAAAAAGCAATTCAATCGACGAATTCTAGATTATTACTTCAATTGCGAATATTTGATAAGATTTAAAGACATAAAAGCAGTTTGAGTTTTCAAGCACGCTGCTATACCGACCTGTATATTAAATTTAATATAAAGTGTACAGCTATTCATATTTTAATGTATATTAAATTTCAACTCCCGTGTATGCAAATGACTTCATATACATTTGTATTAAATTTAATGCAGATTTTTCTAACAGTGTATCTTACACAAGAGACACAAACAAGGTATGAAACAATTATGAGTAGGTGGGAGGACTAGGGCTGCAAATGACTTGTAAAAATTTTGTTTCCAATTACAACAAGAAGTTCATTGCAGAGCGTAGAAGAAAAATTTCGAATTGAACATATTTTGATATCAGCCCACCCTCCCCCCCAGCAAAATATACTCACAAAAAAAAAAGATTGTTTAAAATATGTTTTTCTCTCATGTTTATATAGTATTTGTTCTTAACTAACAAGGCAAAGAAAAGTTAACCATTTCAGAAAAAACCGGAACTTTCTAGCACTTATCTAAGAGAAGATTAAACAACTATTTTTTTTTAACTTGCATCAATTATCACATCGCTAAGTGAAGGGTGCGCCAAAAAGTTAAAAATTTCCGGAAAAAGCGCAACTATCTGACATTAATATATATGACATTAATATACTTTTCAAACTAGAATGAAAAGATCTATCAGAGTGAAAAAGAAAATGTAAAATTTACATGTTGTTTTAGATACTGCACATTTCAATTTTCCTCTCTCGATAAATTCTTCATAAAGGGCAACACAGGTTTTAAAAGTTCAAATACTCCCATCTTTAAAACAAAATTTTCATTAAAATTATGAAATACGTGTCGCCTAAAATCCTTTGAAAAAAAAACATATTTCTTGCGAAAATCATTCTGTGACTTAAGCATGCACAGCCTCCCCGACTGGAAATGCATTCAGCCAACTAAAATAATAATAATATAATATTACATAAATATTAAAAATGTTAATTTATTTTCACTATCAAATCTTCTAAAATTGAAAAATTTCATATTAAAAGCCTTGATAGTCAGCTTTAAATGTAATAATTTTAGATTTGAATATGCTGAGTTGTTTGGTTCCAATGTTAAATACAAATATTTTCTGTTTTTTTTTTTTTAATTTTTGAACTCGTAGAATCGTAATAAAACAATTTTAAATTAAATATTGAACACTTAAAATTCAACTTAAAGAAAAACACAATTTGAAACTGAGAAGCCTTACATGGTGCAATTTATAAAAATTCGGAAGCATAGCGATCTTCTTTTGCATTATATTTAAAAAATGTCCAACGTGATAATATTTTAAACTTTTAGTTAAAGATTTTCACGAATGAATCATTTCAAATATATTTGATTGGAAGATTCAAAGAATGAATAATGATTCTGAATGAAGTGTTAAAAGCTAAACGATTTGTATTTAAACAGTTAAAAATTATATGTTACTTAGAATCAAAACAGATGAAAATTGTTTGATATGAAATTGAGACCTTAGTAATTGAATAAATTTCTTTGATTCTGACTGGTTAAAATTGTAGAGTTTCAAATTTTGAGACGATTATAATTTACTTGAAATAATACAAAATTTAAAGGAGAAGAGTATAAAAACGTTCTAATATCGCAATTCTAGGTAACTAAAAATTGGTTCAGTGCTTAATGAAGTTGAGATTTGCTTAATTTTCAACGCTTCGTATTAGAAATGTTTTTATTTTTATTGTTGCGTACTCAAAATTGATTTATTTCTTACATTTTTTTAGGATAATTCAATTGTAAAAGTTTATAATTTAAAATTTTTCCAGCTTGTACTAACAATTTGAAATTCTGAAATTTCAGAAGCTTTGACTTTGAACAATTCAATTCAGTTTTTCAGTTTCTTATTGTAGAATTGTACTCAGTTTTAATTTTAAATTGTTGGAATTCTAAAGTTTTCAATTTTGAATTATTAAAATTTGAACGCTTCGAATTATAAATAACACAACTCGAATTTAGTGGAATTTTATATGATCCAATTTTCAAAATTTTAATCTGAAATTATTCCATTTTGAACAGTTTTGAATTGTCCCGTTTTTGAAATTTTAATCTGAAATATTTTGATTTCGAGATTCTTCAATTAAAAATAAAATTGTTTAATCATGAACGCTTCGAAGCAGTACTGATACATTAACAACTCCTTTCCAATGAAACTGTCCACTTTTAAAAATTTTCTTAACAAAATTTTCCTATTTTGAGAGCATCTGATGAAAAATTTTCCAGTTTAAAGTTATTCAATTCTGAACGCTTTTATTGGAAGTGATACAAGTTAAATTCTTTTCTATTATATTACAAATATTGTGCTTTTGTCAAAATTTTACCTAGGATATCTAAAATTGTTTGATTTGGAACGTTTTCAATTCAGAATCATTGAATATATACCTTTTTTAAATTCCAAACACTTTTAATTTGGAATCATTAATTATTGTTTCAACAATTTGTCAATATCTGATAGTTGAAAAAAATTCATTAGCGTATTTTCAAATTTTTTATTTTTTTAATGTTATGAAATAAAAATCCAGACATTTACAGCTAGTTCATAAAAAATGTAATTTACAGGTCTGGGATTCCCGACACTATTGTCACTATTGGCCACTTCTTTTTAGCGATGATACTATTTTGAAAAAAATGATACTAATATAACTTTTTTGCACGTTCCCTCTTAAAATATTTTTGAACCTTTTCGCTGATTGGTTAAAATAACATGTCCAACATCTCAAGTATATGAATATAAAAATAGTCCCAACGGCTAATATAACACAACTTTATTCATAATACTTTAAATTCATCTATTCTTTATTTCCATCTTAGGCCTCGGGTTATAAGACATTTTCGGTTTTGTTTTCGATAACAGATTGTTCAAAATTGCAGTATTTTAATTTGTAACACTTATTGTCTGAACATTTTGAAGTTGAGAACGTTCGAAATAAAATAATTTTGAATTCGAATATTAAAAAATGGACGAATTTACATTTCAATCGTACTGTTGCTTTGTATAATTTCCAAATAGAAGCCTTAATGATTCTCGTTATATTTCAACTTGAATATCGCTTAAAAATTAATTATATCATATTGAAAGATTGTCAAAATTAGCAATTTGATGAAAATGTAATTTTCTTTATTACTAAATATATATCATCCATTATTTAGTTTTATAGCATACAATGAAATAAATAGAAATTCGAATTTCATATCTGGATATTTAAATATGGAATGATGATCTGCAAATATTCGAGGGTTAAACCTTGATATTAAAATGTATCATCCAGATACAAAAGAATCATTTATTCACATTCAAGAGTAAAAATATCAAATTGGAAGAGTTACATTGAAAAAGCTTATAACTAAATATTTTAAAAAGAAGTAAATTTCAAAAAGAATATTTGAACGTGAAATTAAAAAAAATCTGATTTCTCATCAAAGTATAGCATTTGCTAATTTTTCGAAGGAAAATTTTTCAATCTACTGTAAAATTAAACTGCTGATCCAATTTCATCCCTGTTAATATATTTTTAAGATTCCAAACTATGTCTCAACACCATTTCTCGTTTTTCATTACCATTCTGTCAATTATATTATAGTAAAAGTGTACCTAATCTTTCAACAATGACTTTGACCTTCTTTTGTTTTCAAATATTGATTTAGTTCTAAAAAAAGTTGCAACAGTAAGAGTTTCCTTGTTTTAGTTTTTTATTGTGATTTAAGTTTTTAATTTTTAATTTACTTCCTAATTATGATTACGCGAACAGTAATGTACGATTTTTGTGATTAAGACTTCGAAGTGAGGAAAGTTTGAAACAGATTATACTGTTGGAACTCGATTTGAACAAAAGAACAGGTACCCAATAGGACTGTTGTTTTTCCTTTTGAAAAGTGCAATATTTCAGTTGCTGTTTATGGTGAGGGGGAAGGGTTCCGGCATGAAGGCGACATTGCCACCTCAGGTAGTGCACCTGTCTTTTCAAAAGGGTGCGCTCGAATTGAGCCAGCGGTCAGTGTTTGACCTGAGCATCGGTGGGCCCCATTTATTTTTCGCTCGAATTGTGCCTAAACTGACCTCTCTCCTGTTTACCTTATAAACTGGGTGCTCCTCCAACTTAGATATACTATACACTAGGACTAGAATAAATGGTCCAAAAATGCATTGGAAATTTTGTTTTCCAAATTTTCATGCATATCATTGCTAATACATAAAATACCACTTTCCACAAAAATAATTGTTCAAACAACTTATTATAAATTTTAGCAATTTTATCTGACAACAGATTTAGAAAGTCACGGGTTTTTCCGAATTTTTCAACTCTTTTTCAACTTTTTACTTAGATTGAG
>CAKNYM010047282.1:0-17459 GCA_932195095.1 Andricus curvator | reverse complement strand
AAGAATTTTCTTGGTTAGTATATAAGGACCATTTCGACCGATACCCCCAGCGTGCGATATTCTGCGTTAGGGAAGTGCGTTGCGTGCATTATATATATATATATATATATATATATATATATATATGTTAGGTTAGGCTATGTGTTTACAATAAGTTAAACATGTGTCTCTCGTGTGTCCTCCATCCGTCCTTTCCTTCCTTCCTTCTGATATACAAAGTGGGTTAAATGTGGAAGCTGCCCTCCATATAAATCGGAATTTTTTTTTTTCGTGTTGGAAACGACGGCGCACTTTTGTTTTTAACGGACTTTATTTTCGCAAATTTTGAAGATTCTCGTTGCTAAAACTACTGTCCCGTTCAAGAATTCTACGAACATTTTCAGAACAATGCAGAGAATTGTCTGCCGCAGAGTAATGCAGAGGATCTCTGCATTTTTTCTGAAGTGCTTCAATTTAAACAGTAAAGCAGAGACTTTTACAGAGTATTTGCGAATATTCTTTGCAGAAAACTCGCTGAGAAATGCATGAGAATGCAGACCATTTTTTGAAGAAGAGTAATGCAGAGTTCTTCTGCATTTATGCTAAAGTGTTTCAATTTAAGCAGTAATGCAGGAGACGTTTGCAGAGGACTTCTGCCGTGCAAATGAAATAAAGCGTATTTGCCGCGCTGATAAGACACCTGTCACTTTCACGAATGTTTCAAATAAGACTCAAATGTCCTTGATTCTGAAGGTGTTTATTGAATATCCATTTTGCAATACGATATACATAATGGATGTTCAAGAAAACTACGAGAATTAGGGTTGTTTGAATCCCATTTTAAAGATTCATAAATTGACAGGTACCTTATCTAAACTGCAGATACGCCTTATTTCATTTGCACGGCAGACTTGCAGAGCTATTGCAGGGATATTATGAAGTAATTTGCAGAGAATTTGCAGAGAAAATTTTCCATCAGGGACGTGACGCTCGAGCGTGACGTGACGATTCTAATGCGTAGATAACTTGAGCCATTGGGCGGCCTGTGATTTATCGAGAGGCGTGGCCTAAAAGGAGAGGGCAGGTTAGGGTACGTGGCCTCCCTTGATTAACCGATGGGCGTGGCCTAATAAAAATGGCGGTCATTATGGGCGTGGCCCAATTACAAAATGGCGGTTATCCTAATTGATCGAATGAATGATTCTGAGTTGGAAAAGGGGAGGGTCACACATGATCCCATCGAATGGATGAGTCTCAGCTGGAAAAGGGGAGGAGGCCCCACCCGCTCCGTGTATGAATCTGCGATATTTCATTAATGGAAAAGTTCCACCTCAAAAGGGGAGGGGCTCCACCCCCTTCCTGTTAGTCTAAGAGTACAGGTCAATTTGGAAAAGGAGACAACTAATTACAACGCAAATTAATTATTCTAATCTTATCTTCTATCAAGGTTGGAAAAGGAGTGTTAAAATAACAACAAAGCTATAATTACTTAAAGGTATGTATAATATTTAATTCACTAATTAGGACTTAAAATTATCCTAAACTATTTTAAGTGACAGGAAGTAAATATACATACATACATACATTGATTAGCAGTTCGAACTCGAAAGTTCATTGCCTCACTACCCGATTCGGGTAGTGTTTCTAGGTGGATATTTACTACCAATGTGGGCCCACCACACCCACCCCAGTAAATATACACATTTTTAAATTATAATACCATATATGTTTTTATTGAATTTCCAACAAAATACATTTAATTATGTACGTGAAAAAAAAATAAGTTCAACCTCGCCAACAATGTATGAAATTAAGATGGTTGTCAGTTCCATAAAAACGATTTCAAAATATAATTCGACAAATTGCTTCTCAAGTTTTGTTTGTACCTGACTTTTGAAGTATGCAGATTTAAACCTAATTATCTGACGGATTAACTCCTCATTCGGCGAGTTTATATTTTCAGAGCTTGAATAATTTCACAATCACTTCAATTAGGAAATCTTTACATGCTTCTACATTTTTAACAATCGTTATATTCTTTTAAAGCGTTCATCGACACACACAATAATATTTTTAATCCTTCGAAACTAGACTTCTGAAGAACTATTTCGGGAGTATATACCTTTTTTTCGCCTCAACCTTGCCCTGCTGTGCGTCATTGTTGTTCTCGTCATTGTATTCCTTGCCGTCTCTCAAAAGTATTGCCTTGTGGCTGTGAGCAATCGTACACAAATTCAATGGTCTGGAGGTATCAAGGTGAATTTCCGAAACAGAAGTATGATTCTATTATATCCATATGTTGTTGGAGCTTTGCCTAAGTAGCAGAGTCGACAATTAGAATCGTCTTGGAAAATGAATGATTAACTCCGTAAAGAGTAGGCAGAATCATTTGTCGCGTGTTTCTCTCCGTGAAGTTTGTAGACACCATAACCAAGCGCTTAAGAGCAGCTTTGGTAAGTACTTGTTCAAGAGGTGATGACTTGGGTTTGATCCTTTATATGTTTGGTGTTTTAGGAACAGTTTGATTAGTCTGAGTGTCAGACAACACTTCGATAGTTTGAGTTGCCGTGGACTTTGAAAAACCAAAGACCGGCGAGGATTCTATCTCTACTGAATCAGTGTTAACTTGCGACATAGTGGCTCGTTTAGATGTAAGAACTCAACTGATTCAACGTGGTGTCATGCTTCGGTTCATGTATGTAAAATATATGAGGAGTGGGGGAGTGCATTGTTTGGTGGGGGGAGAGCCATATGTTGTGAGCGTGGGAATAACCGTTATGCCACGCATGTGAATAAAACCGGTTTTTTTAAACAGGCAAACACAAAATAATACCTATGTCATATAACAACTAATGGCAATGCAACATTGTTTGAATAACTTTTATTTCGGTAAGTTAAGATAAATATGGCACTGGGAAGTTTGTTCGAAAATTAATTTCGGTTGTGAATTTTGCATAATCAGTGGAAAAAGACTTTCACAGAAACTAGATAACATTTTATGACAGATGAAAAAAGTTCGCTTTTGTGGTAACGCCTTTCCTTGATAATCTTTTGTTTTGATTAATGTTTCCGTTTCTATCATTTTGAATCCTCCTGTGCACTTGAAAAAATTGGTCTATATAAAATACATAAACATAACCCTGCAGATAAGAGAAGAATGTGTTCAAAGTTAGTGGATAGCTAGCGGATACCGCCTCTTATTCCTTTACACCTGAAAAACCGGTTTATACCAAATAAACACCCATTAAAAACGTTTGTGTGATTTATGGAAAACATGTGGTTCTTTTGTGTAAATTACATGACATAGGGATTCTTTTGTGTTTGCCTGTTTAAAAAAACCGGTTTTAGTCACATGCGTGGCATAACGGTTATTCCCACGCTCACAACATATGGCTCTCCCCCCACCAAAAAATGCATTCCCCCTCTCCTCATATATTTTACATACATGAACCGACGCATGGCACCACGTTGAATCAGTTGAGTTCTTATATCTAAACGAGCCACTATGTCGCAAGTTAACACTGATTCAGTAGAGATAGAATCCTCGCCGGTCTTTGGTTTTTCAAAGTCCACGGCTCTTAAGCGCTTGGTTATGGTGTCTACAAACTTCACGGAGAGAAACACGCGACAAATGATTCTGCCTACTCTTTACGGAGTCATTCATTCATTTTCCAAGACTATTCTAATTGGACTAGAGGTTCAGTCACGTGGGAAATTTCAACCAGTCATTCAAATTGTGAACAATTCAGGCAGTGGTATCACCTTCGACTCTGACACTTAGGCAAAACTCTAACAACATATGGATATGATAGAATCATACTTCTGTTTCGGAAATTCAACTTCATACCTCCAGACCATTGAATTTGTGTACGACCGCTCACAGCAACAAGGCAATACTTTTGAGAAACGGCAAAGAATACAATGACGAGAACAACAATGACGCACAGCAGGGCAAGGTTGAGGCGAAAAAGAAAAAGGTATATACTCCCGAAATAGTTCTTCAGAAGTCTAGTTTCGAAGGAATAAAAATGTTATTGTGTGTGTTGATGAACGCTTAAGAAAAATACAAACATTGTTTAAAATTTAGAAGCATGTAAAGATTTCCTTATTTAAGTGATTGTGAAATTATTCAAGCTCTGAAAATATAAAGTCACCGAATGAGGAATTAATCCGTCAGATAATTAAGTTTAAATCTGCATACTTCAAAAGTCAGGTACAAACAAAACTTGAGAAGCAATTCTTCGAATTATATTTCGAAGTCGTGTTTATGGGACTGATAAGCATCTTAATTTCATACATTGTTGGCAAAGTTGAACTTATTTTTTCTACATGTAAATAATTAAATGTATTTTGTTGGAAATTCAATAAAAACAGGTATGGAATTATAATTTTAAAATGTGTATATTTACTTCCAGTTACAGGGGTGTCTTCTCGCCCTCCACGAGATATTAGAAAGGGGTAGGAGTTTGACCAACATTATTTCTGTGACCAGTCACAGGGGTGCCTTCCCGCCCCCACGAGACGTTGGAAAGGGGTAGGAGTTTGACCCACATTATTTCTCTGACCAATCACAGGGCTGCCTTCCCTCCCTCCACGAGATGTTGAAAAGGGGTAGGAGTTTGACCCACATTATTTCTGTGACCAGTCACAGGGGTGCCTTCCCGCCACACGAAACGTTGGAAAGGGGTAGGGATTTGACCCACATTATTTCTCTGACCAATCACAGGGCTGCCTTCCCGCCCTCCACGAGATGTTGGAAAGTGGTAGGGTTTTGACCAACATTATTTTTGTGCCTAGTCACAGAGGTGCCTTTCCGCCCCCAGGAGACGATGGAAAGGGGTAGGGATTTGACCAACATTATTTCTGTGACCAGTCACAGGGGTGCCTTCCCGCCCCTACAAGACGTTGCAAAGAAGTAGGGATTTGACCAACATTATTTCTGTGACCAGTCACAGGGTTGCCTTCCCGCCCTCCACGAGATGTTGAAAAGGGGTAGGAGTTTGACCCATATTATTTTCGTTGACCAGTCACAGGGATGCCTTCCCGCCCCACGAAACGTTGGAAAGGGGTAGGGATTTGACCAACATTATTTTTGTGACCAGTCACCAAGGAAGGCTGCTCACTGAAGCGTAACAATCAACCAGGAGGGACGCACTCTTCGCGCGTTAGTTAAATCTTGTAACGGCATGCCCAGCTGTCCAACAGAAAGCCATTGCCCTGCCTGTTTAGGTTTGGATTAATTCGAGAGATGCGTCAATCAATGCCCGAAACCCACATTAACTCGGGAGTTGATTGTATCAGAATTATTTTTTTTAAATTCAGTTGATTATTATGAATAAAACAATTCGGAAGCGGGCCCTGCTGCCACTGAACAGAAACAATTATTTCTGTTTTGCACTTGAGACCTGACATAGGTGCAATTTTGTGAAATGGCACCCGCTCCCGATGATATCCCGCGGCTATCCTTATGACAAACTTTTAACTATACAGGGTGATTCTTTTATCTTGAGACATCGAAATATCTCAAGAAATACGCATCTAACGAAAAAAACGCCCCTCATAAAAACTTTTTATTTTCGAGGGGGAAAAGCGACCCTGCAAAAATTTACTACACATCCCACCCCTTAGGCGGGAGGGGGGGGGGGGGTGAGTAACTTTAAAATTTCAAATGGGACCCTATATTTTTTCTTACAGATTCAGATTCCTCATCAAAAAATACATAAGTTTTATTTGAAGAGTTTTTATCGATTTGCGCCAGATGGCGTCGCATTGGCGAAAAATGACATTGTTGACTGTTCAAGGAATGCGCTTCCAGGTGCTTATATACCTTTCCGAATGCAGGCAAATTTGGTTTTTGTCCAATAAGATAAAGTGACCATATTTGAAACGCTCAAATGCAGGACCTTGATAGTAGGATCGAAGGGGGGGGGGGGGCCCGTCAGATTCAATAGGTTTACACTAAGAAAGTCTTGAGTCATGAAACACATTCATTGAAATATATTATATCACACGCAATGTTGCAAACTGAAAATTGATTGGTCGAGAACCTAGATAGAAACGCAGAAGCCTGGAGAAGGTGAAAAAAAAACCTTTTGCGGGACGTTTTGCAAAAAATCGTCTTTTACAGGACGTTTTGAAGAACATTTGCCTTCGCAGGACACATTGCTCAAATGCGGGACTGTCCTGCGAAATACAGGACGTATGGTCACTTTACAATAAGAGTGAGAAAGATGAAGAGCAATTTTTGCCCAATTTTTTGCCGTCTATTTCTCTCACTCTTATTGGACAAAAAACAAATTTGCCCGCAGCCAGAAAGGTATGTAAGCACCTTCGAAACTAAAGATAAAGAAGACAAAGAATCAGTTTGTTTGGGTTGATTCGTACGGGTTGGTTTGTTTGAGTTCGTTGTATTACTTACGTTTAAGGGCATGCGACACAGCGAAATACCTATATTGCCGACCTCACTTTATCAGTTCACTGAATATTTTTTTTTGAACCTGAGAACTTTTTTACACAATAAAATATCGACCTGAAACTTTGGAAAATGTATTAGAATACAATAAAGTACGTTAAAGTACTTCATTTGGTTAGGAACTTCACTAAAAATTATTTCCGAACAAATTAAAACTGGGAGCCTATTGTCACATATTTTTTCTGAACCTCGAAATTTTTTGAACGTTCGAACTTTTTTTATACATAAAATATCAGCCTCAAACTTTCAGCAATGCAAGAGCCGACAGGAAACTACGTTAAATGCCGTCATTTAATAATAAAAGATATAAAAAAAATTATTTCAACTAAATCACATCCGACTCTAGGACGAGCCAGCTGTTAGAGCCTCATGTAGTGGCCGCCAGAGGTCGTCTTTTCGTACATTGCCAAGTCTACTAAAAGGCGGCCACTACACGAGGCTCTCACAGCCGGCTCGTCCTGGAGTCGGATGTGATTTAGTTGAAATAATTTTTTTTATATCTTTTATTATTAAATGACGGCATTTAACGTAGTTTTCTGTCGGCTCTTGCATTTCTGAAAGTTTGAGGCTGATATTTTATGTGTAAAAAAAGTTCGAACTTTCAAAAAATTTCGAGTTTCAGAAAAAATATGTGACGATAGGCTTCAGTTTTAATTTGTTCGGAAATAATTTTTAGTGAAGTTCCTAACCAAATGAAGTACTTTAACGTACTTTATTGTATTCTAATACATTTTCCAAAGTTTCAGGTCGATATTTTATTGTGTAGAAAAGTTCTCAGGTTCAAAAAAAAAATTCAGTGAACTGATAAAGTGAGGTCGGCAATATAGGTATTTCGCTGTGTCACATGCCCTTAAAACAAAAAAAAAACAAAGAAAACAAAAATTTCAAGGTGCTTTTGTAAGGAACTTATAAGAATTTGGGAAATCTAGTATCGAAGAATGTGGAAAGTCAGCTTTAGTCTGCCGCTGTCTGCTGAACTCCCTCCATAATATATTGTTGGGCCGGTCTAGGCGACATGTAGCATAAGGGACGTTCGTCACACTCTCGGCCTCCCTTAGCCAAAGTTGTATCGTCTTGGAAACTATCAGACAAAATAAAGAATACGTTCACGGTTAAAAAGGTAAAGAATTAGCTACGGCAATATAAGGAATCAAAAGGCCCTATCTTTGATTCGAACCTCGGATACAATCTTGAGAACTACGGTTCTCCCAGGGAGGACTCCGGACTTCTCTACGGAAAGTTCGTAAAACAAGGAACCTGTAAGCTATGGGGAAAATGAAGACCTGAATTAAGTACGCCCTATTCCGATTACCAGAAAGTTCCGTAATGAGAATTTTGGGTACGCAACAAACCGCAGTAAAATCCTAGAGCCTGTGAAACAGCACAGTAAGGCTCAGAAGAAGACGAGGAAAGGAAAGCAGCATAGCAGCAATCACGCAGCCAAGTCGGAGATACGTCACCGAACACATCCGAGCAGACTAGGACAACGCAGATAGATACAACCTGCCGTTTGCAGCCGTAGCCGGAAGAAAACAAAAAGGCTAGTAGTTATAAAGTAGATAGAGTTTCAGTCTTCTTTTCAGTCGTCAAACAAATAATTTTAAGTACGCAAAGTTAAGGTGAAGTTAAGGTGAAGCAAAGATAAGAAAAATTTTTTTTTAAATTTTTATATAGGGAACCGTGCTCGCTAGCTCTGCCACCGTTAATTAAAAGAAACTTGAATCCGAATTAACCTTGTATGTACTCCATGTAGACGGATTGTACAAGTGAGGATTATAGAAAATTTAACAACACGAAAATTGTAACGCGGTCCCGACACCATTTACACCCGACACTCGCAATTAGAAAAAATTATACACGCTGGCGTTTCACGCCTATAGGGAAAACTTATCCACAAATTACAATACACAATCCGCGACCGATAGTTCAGACAACACTTTTCCGAATACCCATACTCACAGATCGGACAACATGAGCTTGCTCACTACAGACGATAAACTCGACCTAATCCTGTCTAGGATGGCAGTTTTGGAGGACGTAGTAACAAAACTCACTGTCGAAAATGGCAGCGGGGTTGACGAAATTTTCCGATTAACACAAAGATTGGACATCCCGGCGAAAGTAGAAACAGACACGGATGGAGGTATCATCACTTCCGATAATGATGAGGAACACGAAATAGAATCCGCTAATCATCGGAAAATAAAAAGTAACGTGGAAATAAACGATGAGAATGAGGTGAACAACGCGGACGAAGAAAGTAACGAGGAAGGAAACGAGAATGAGAACAGCGCAGAGGAATCACCCGAATGACATGAAAATCGACCCCTCGTGCCAATAAGATCGCCTAGTGCCATCCCTACCAATGCTATTGAAAGCAACGTGGACGAAGCACGTGACACTGTGAGACTGCAGAGAGCTCAACTCCCCGTGGCTCTGAGACAGCCCCCTTCTGGTACTATTCCCGCTAAGGGTACGATACAGGTGCTCTCAACCCGACTTGCTGTTAGACTTCGTTTTAGTAGAAAGGATCACACAAAATGCAGAAAGGGCAATTAGGGACTTAGAAAATACCAATTTTAACGCTCTTTTTCATGCCCTGAGAAAAAATGTAAATCTGACAGGTTCAGTTTCTGCTCTTAGATCTAAATCATAAACATGCAGACAAGGTCCTACAGAAACAATACAAAGTTTCAACGGGCGATTTAGACAGGCCGTAAATGAAGTAAAATATGCAGTGTAATCAGAACAACATTGCTATCCAGATAGAAGAAAAAGAATCCCTTAAAAGATATATGCATAACTTGAGAAGAGAAATCGGACTGCAAGTTAAAGTCCAAAAACCAAAGAGCCTATGCGAGGCCTAGAATCAGGCTGCAGAGATGGAGATCTGGTTAAAAGAATCTCAACCAGTACGCCCACCAATACAGCCGCATATGCGGATGCACCCTCGGGCCCGATGCGAAGTGGCGTACCTTCGGTAAGACCTTACCAAGCACAGGCTACCGGAAACAAAGTGTCCCGAACAGCTATACCGAATTCAAAAATGCCGCTGCAACAAAGAATGCAGTTAAATTGCCATAAGCGCGAAAGACTCGGACATTTAGCAGCACAGTGGTATGCTAAAACGCACAATTTTCAGCCAGGACAGTTCCAAAATCGACCCCCACGAAACCCCGTGAGGAATATCCAGGAAATCGAGAACCAAGAGGACAGCTAGAATTATTTAGAATTTCAAGAAATGAGTCCCGAAGAAATAAACGAACAACTAGACTACGAGGAGAATGCAGAATTTCAAATATCAGCGGCAGATTATTATCCATCAGGGGTAAACACTCAAAAGGATTGATTTACAGCTTACTGGTCGACTCTGGTGCAGCGATTAACCTTATTAAGGAAAACAATGTGCCAAAGGAAGTCAATATATTCCCCATGAAGAAATATTTCGTCATGGGAAAGGACCGACACTACTCACATTATGCCACTTACATTAATTACTTTGGGAAAAAACATCTTTTTTACATAGTAGATGATGATTTTCCTTTGCCAGAAGCCGGAATCATAGGGTTATCCTTTTTCAACCAATATTCAGGATATTTGATTACCTGACCAAGAAGTATTCATTGATGATAACCCCAACATACCGGACGGGAATTACTCAATCAAAGATAGTCAACTAATAGTCCCATATTACAACTATGACAGGAACCCCACACTGATCAAAGTACCGAAATACGAACCTATCCAGAATATAAGGGAAGTGCATAGGGCAACTGTTACTCAGAAGGAATCAACTATTGGACATCAACTGACAGATTTACGAGATAAAACTAGGCTGCAACACATAGAAGAGGAGATCCGCGAAAATTTATGGAAAGGGATAGCGTCTTACAATGACATCTTCCATCTGGAAGGAGATCCACTGCCCTGCACCGACCTAGTGGAACGAGAGATTGTCCTTAAATCAGGAAAAATAGTCAACATCAAATCATATAGGCCGCCAGAGTGTCATAAAGAAGAAATATCAACACAAATGGAAGATTTGATGAAAAATGAAGTGATAAGACATTCCAAGTCACCTTATAACTCCCCCATTTGGGTAGTACCAAAAAAGACAGACGCTCCGGGAATGAAAAAATGGCGAATTTTCATAGACTCTAGAAAGAGCAACGAGGACACAGACCAAGATGCATATCCCCTACCAGTGATAGACGACATCCTAGATCAGTTAGGAGAAGCTAAATCTTTCTCGGCCTTCGATTCAAGCTCCGGTTTCCAACAAATACCTATGGCAGAAGAATAAAAAAAATATACAGCTTTCGCAACACCCGAAGGGCACTTCGAGTTCAACAGGATGCCTTTTGGATTAAAGAATGCCCCAGCCACATTTCAACGAATGATGTACGGAGCATTAAGAGGACTAGCAGAAAAAATATGTTTTGCCTATCTGGACGACATAGTTATATTCGGATCTACCCTGGAGGAACATAAAAATAACCTCTTTACAGTTTTCGAAAGACTGAGACAGAGAGGTCTGAAGCTTCAGCCCGATAAGTGTGGATATCTACGCCCTGAACTTGAGTACCTCGGACACGTTATCACCCAAGATGGAGTAAAACCCAATCCAGCAAAGTTAGAAGCAGTACAAAATTTCAGACAGCCTAGAAATGTAAAAGAAATCCAATCATTCTTAGGACTAGCTGGCTATTATCGGAAATTTATACGGAATTTCTCATGTATAGCGAAACCTTTGACAGAGCTAACGAAAAAAGATACAGTATTTAACAGGTCACTCGAATGTCAAGAGAGCTTTGCGCTTTTCAAAAATAAACTTTGTGAAGCTCTAGTGCTGAATTACCCCGACTACTTAAAAGATTTTCTATTAAAAACCGACACCAGCAACAAAGGTCTAGGGGCAATTCTGTCCCAAGAGGGACACCCATGCTGTTACATTTCAAGAACATTAAATGGAGCAGAACAGAATTACAGCACATCCGAGAAGTAACTTCTAGCCATCGTTTGGGCAGTTAAACGACTCAGGCAGTATCTGCTAGCAAGAAAATTTGATATTCAAACTGACTACCAAGGTCTGACATACTTGAATAACGTCAAAGATCCTTCGTTCAGATTACTAAGATGGAGATTCAGACTAAAAGAATATGAATATGAAATACAGTACGTAAAAGGGAAAGAGAAAAAAGCTGCTGAGTGCCTATCACGACTGTTTCCAGTCACGGATCCTTCAGATGAAGATGTTGAGGAAAGTGTTTCAGGAAGTGACCTCTCCGATGAAGAAACCACGAGCGCTGCACGAACAACGAAACCAGCCTTAGCCAAGAAAATGGTCGCAGACGATCTCATATCTGATGAAGAAAATTTATTGGATCAACGAGAAGGATTTTATCAGGATTATCTCGCATGGAAGAAAGAGAAAACTCCCACCCGGGAAGTAAAGAAACCAAATGCCTGCGAAAAACTGTGGTTAGACATCACCAAGTGTCAATTTGGAGATTATCAGGAAGATTTGTGGTTGAGATTACTCAATCTTAAAGTCAAAGACTTCATAGATAAGAAATTGACAATATTAAGTCTCCAGTTCGCAGACCCAATGATTACACCATCAGAAAAACTCAAAATTCAAGAAATAATAAGTTTTCTATGCCACCGATATCCCACAATAAGCTTCCACACATGCTCTAATGCCACGAGAGACCTGACAAATGAAGAAAAGAAACAGGTAACGAGCAAGAACAATCGGTGAGTGAAAAACATGGAAGAAGAGGTCATTCAATTTGTAAAAAGATGCCCGGTCTGCCACTTGCAAAAAACAACTAGGATCACAAATCAGAGTGAAGCTATTATCCCCGATACGCCAGTTGACCCCAACGATAAAATAGCTATGGACATTTTCGGGCCATTGCCAACCACTCGTTCGGGAAATAACTATATCCTGTCTATCCAAGACCAACTCACCAAATATCTCATTTTGGTCCCGCTTAAAGACGCCGAATCCGAGAGAATAATTGAAGGACTTTTTGATCATTATATACATGTTTGGGTCCCCTAAACACATACTCACCGACCGAGGAGTCAACTTTGTTTCAGAACTTGTCCAAAATTTCGAGAATCTGTTTAGAATCCGACATATCAAGACTTCCACCTATCATCCACAATCCAACGAAAGTCTAGAAAGGTCACACTCAACCCTGAAAGACCTAATAAGAACATGCATGGAGAACAATACAGTTGAATGGGATAACATACTAAAAATCGTGACCATGGCTCATAATACTATGAAACATGATGGAACTGGGTATTCTCCTTTTCAACTCACTTTTGAAAGAGAACCAAACATCCCTTCTATGCTGAGCACAACACTTTCAATAAAGTACTCGGACCTTGTTCAAAAGTGGAAAGATAGCCATGAAAGATATCTTAACAGAGCCAGAGAGAGAATAATGTTGCAAAAAGAAAAGTACAAGGAACAGCAAGATGCAAGGATTATAAAATCACAAGGAATTTATGTACCCGGAGACCTGGTGAAGCTTATCAACCAAAAACCAGTCAACAAGCTCTCTCCTAGTTGGAAAGGGCCCGCCGTTATCTTAGAAACAATAGAAAATAACAACTACAAAATTGATTTTGAGAATAAAACTCTAACCATCTATGCCAACCAACTAATGCCATACTATACGTAATTTCAGATGTTCCTCGTCTGGATTTTGTTAACGCAAGTGGGAGCAAGTCTAGGAAATTACACCATAACAAACATCAACGGAAACATCTTTTTAGAGCAAGAAGGAAAAGCCCACCTTTAACACGAAAAATGGAATCTCATCATATATGTGAACACAACCAACACACAGCAAAGATCTAATCTTATAGCCAATACACTCAAAGTTTCAGTGAAAGCCTGTGATTCTAGCTGCGCCGAAGATTACGACATAAGAATGGTAAGTAAACGGTATGAACGACTACGCCAAAGAGAAGAGCTACTCCAACAGGTAATGGGTATTCGACAAACCAAAGGAGGACTGCTCAATGATGTGGGAGAAATATATAAAAGCTTATTCGGAACCATGAGCAACAGTGACCTTGAAGCTATCAATAAAGAACTTGACCAACTTTACTCAGATAATAAGGATTTAGCTATGGTAATTGTTGAAGCCGAAAGCACTAAATCGCCTTCAAATTTTTGTGCTGGTTTATGAACCGAAATGCTCTTTCAAATATGTCCTTCGAATTGTTCATTTAAATCTAAATTTCTAAATGACAGACTAGACACTTTCACTACCCTTCAAGGTCACCAAAAACTTTCCTTAATCTTCGAAAATTTGGGATTATCCCAAACATCTGTAGTACAAGCTATATAACGATTTCCATGTACTATTTGTTCAACCTAGCCTTCGTCGCCACTTAATTGTATAGCCTCCAACCGATCCTTGCTAGTCCTTCGCTGATTCACACTTCTTACCTGAAACAACTGCATTTTCCAACACCCCCTTCCTCAAGACTTAACCCATCTTCCTACCCATCGTACCGTGTACCTTTCGTCCCTGCTACACTCGAATTTGGAAATTCACAACGACAACATCTATCTGAAAAACTGTAATCACTCGCGCATTTTATTTGTTACCCAGTCAAGAACTTAAATAAACCGTGCGCTTCATATATGAATCGTATGCCTTTCATTTCTTAAATCAGCGGATCCTTGTTCAAAAATTCAAGGAGTGATCATCAACGTAATAAAGCGAATATTTGCGTAATTGATGGTCCGCAGCGTCAACAGTAATGCAAAATCACACTAAAGTCCTGAAGTTATTGCTGGACTCTTCATCGACTGACTACAAAACTTTAGAAGGAAAGTTACAAGCCGAAGCTGAGGCCGCACATCTGATTAGTGGTAGTCTGAATAACAACACCAGAAATTTGTTCATAGCTTCTAAATTGATTGTATGCGGAATCCTGATTCACGAATTACATGACGATATCGAAACGGCATTAGTTGCCATAAATAATAGTAAACAAGGTATACTTCATCTTCAGATTGTTACACCTAAAATATTAATGGACACGATCCGAAAGTTTGAGACCATGCATCGAACTCGTTATCATCTTGATGCAAACCCGGAAGGCTACCAACACATCCTCGACCTCAGCGAAGTCAACGTAGCTTTGATCAGGAAAACTTTGATGTATGGTATCTCGATACCCGTACTCGAGAAAGAAGAATATGTGATTACTCATGTGATCCCTATACCTCAGTTAATACGAGACACTCACATATCCCTTATACCCGAACACGAATATCTATTCACCAGCAAAACTTCCTACGTTCCCACCGATCGCGAAACACTCAGTAAATGTAAATCACTTGCCGAATATAAAATTTTTAACCGAAATCAATCCAACTATCGGCTAATAGACACAAATAACTGCGACGCTAGAATTCTTAAGAAATATCAAGACTCTGTAGAATGTAGCTTTTCACCTTTCAAACTACATAGTGAGAGTTATATACCAACTATGAAGGGTTATATACTTTTGCCCAGTAGAAAGCTAACTTTAGATTTTCTCTGCCAAGACTCTACAACCTCGATAGAAGTAGATACTAACATTTATATTCAGGGTTCTAGATGTAAAGTTATATCAGATAATGTACAACTTTATTTAGAGAAAACGTCTACCTACGAAAAAACCATTGTATTAAACAAGACGTACGAAGCACCTTACGATAAGAATTGGCTAGACGTGCTAAAGCAGATGAGACTTAGCCTAGATGATACGCAAAACTTGTTAAGCAAGATCGCTTATTATCATAGAATACAGACTTGGAAAAAAAGGCCTACGAATGGTTACAGTATATAGCATACACTAGCATAGGATTAATCATTTTATTTACCCTGCTCAAATGCGGAGTTTTCGGAAGAATCAAAAAATGCCTCCCTAAGAAGCTATGTTTTATTTGCGTAGAAACACATGTTCAGGCCAGCCCCACAGTGCGTTATACAAGCGCTCCAACCAATGAGGTTATAACGAAAGTACATATACCTGCAAATGTACCATTACCTACAAATGTACCACTACGAATTAAAAATAGAAGAGTTAAATTTTAGGGACTAAAATCTGTCTAAACAGGGTGGTGTAAGGAACTTATAAGAATTCGGTAAATCTAGTGTAGAAGAATGTGGAAAGTCAGGTTTAGTCTGCCGCTGTCCCCTGAACTCCCTCCACAATATATTGTAGGACCGGTCTATACTCTGTTCCCCGAGAGAAGGACCTGAAGACGCGCATGGGGGTTGTGGTTTCTCGATGGAGGAGTGTCCTTACCCTTTTTTTACACGTACTTTCTTCATTTCTGTTCTCATTAGTTCCTTGGTCCGAGTTGAATATTTATTACTTTCCTTGGGTTTCTTTTTCAAATTTTTCGAAAGATTTTTACCAGATGTTAGCCATAAAAGAAGAGGACCTCACCGCGTGCAAGTCTCGAGTTACAGGGGACCACGGAAAATAGACAAAAATTAAGAAGTGAAAAATTAATAATTCTCCAATCACTGGCTTGACAGTAATATATTCGGAATGTGAACATTATTCCGATTCCAACGACATGTAATTTGTCCATAAAGGTTGAAAGTTGGAGAACTAATCAATATTAAATTAAATATTGAGCTAAAGTTTCTTCAATTAAACTTCTTCAAATCTTCAACTTTTCGAAGCAAGTAATATATCATTGGAATCGGAAAAATTCGTAGATGCTGATTATATTATTTTCAAATCGCTAATTGCAAAATTGAGTGTTTTTAAATTTCCTTCCTTTGACCTGTCTGTGGGCAAAAGACCCCTGCTGCGGTAAGGTCGCCGAAACAGATATCAGTGAAAAACGAGACTGTCGACCAATGTCGTAAATCAATCAAGAATATAGTGACCAGATTTCCAACGGCCGAATCCGAGACATGTCACATGGTGGAGGTACATGACGTCACTGGGGGTTGTAGAGGGGGGGTGGGATGACGGTAAATTCAAATTTTATTCAAATAATTTTAGTTTCCACACGTATATTTAAAGAACATACATTTATATTTATACATACAAATAAACACATACGTATATATTATTCTCGACTTTATTTTGCGTTATAAATAGGCAATATGGTTTTCATTATTTTATAAATATTTTTCAGACGAATGGATTTTTTAAAGTAATTCGTCGTTATTTTTTATGGAGTTGCAGAACGTTTCACATGAACTCCCTAAGTTATATTTGACGACCAAGATACACTTCAAAGTTTCTATTGCGAATTGAGTTTTCTCTATGGTACAGTCTACAGAAAGTGCATTGTAATCTCTTTATTAATTCTGTAATGAACAAAAGATAATTTACCTCTTGATAAATAAAAAAACTTTTCAGTAGAAAGATTACTTCTAAACGAGATGCTTCTTTTATAATAGACCAAAAGATTTAAATTACTTTTCGTATATCAATAAAATAACTGTTTTAAAAGCAACAAAAATGATTCAAATTCAAGGCTCTCGTGTAAAATTCAAGGATATTCCCAGGTATTCCAGGTTTAAACAAATTCAAGGAGAATTCCAGGTTTTCAAGGTCGCTGGACACTCTGTAGAAACTCGGTACTTAACAAACAAAAAAAAGTTACTTGCGAACTTATTGTTAGTTATTCTTGGACGTCGCTCGTCCCACTCTCCACTTACAGGGATACTACTCCTTACTATTCCTTCGTGGAAACAATGCAAAGTAAAGTAAAATTATAAAATGCTTTCATAAGTCTTAATCATTTTGAACCATTTTTTTACCATACATAAATTTGTTCTAAATCGCATACAATGTTTTCAAAGTGCGTATTAATTATGACAGCATTTATTATTTTAATTTATTTTGTATTGTTTCCAATGGATTTCGAGCTTTTCTCACCTTACTTTTGCCAGGGTCGCCGCAATTATGACACATCTGCTGTCCACATCATAACCTCATAAAGCTCAGAACAGATTAA
>CAKNYM010047281.1:117092-179955 GCA_932195095.1 Andricus curvator | reverse complement strand
TTCTCTGGTTTACGCTCGGGTTTATGCGTAAACCAGCGAAAGGTAACAAGACGCACCCTGCTAGGTTGCCTTTGGCAGGGGCATTAAAATTTCACTATTTTTTTTTAATTAAAAAAGGGCAAATTTAATGTGCCTGCCAAAGGTAACTTAGCAGGGAGCGTCTTGTTAGCTTTCTCTGGTTTACGCATAAACCTGAGCGTAAACCAGAGACAGGTAACACGGTGCAGCCTGCTAAGTTGCCTTCAGCAGGCGCATTCAAATTGCACTTTTTAAATTTTAAAACGAAATAGAAATAGTTTCACTAAAAATTAGCTTCGAGGGAAGAAATAAAATAATATTTAGAATATGTATGCACAAAAATTAGACCTAAATATTCGACCGTGGCCGTGAAATCTGACCCCGAAAAACCTGATTAAAATAAATGCCCTTAATATGAAGCTGTTCAGTGTTCAAGTATCAGAATCGAAAGTTTCTTATTCCTTTCATCCAAGAGTGATTTTGTTACGTGAGTTGCGTGAGCAATTTTTTCGCGACTTGCTCCGCAATACGCGACACCGTCGATCCAATTTCAGAGGAGAATCTCCTATACGCACGTGTACCATAAAATCGCGTGAAAGGCAAACGTCGGTATCCAATATAAAACCACGCGTGTCATATATGCAACAAAAGGCGAACTCCCTCTTCAGAGTTTAGACTATGACTTATTATTATAGAGTCAAAAGTTCTCGAATGTAGGTCAGTGAAACCCTGAATGACACTCTGTAAATCTGAGTTAGTAAAAATTTAAGTAATTAAATCAGGAATAAGGATTTCAACTGATAATTCAGTTTTTTAAATCTATTTGATTGAAATAGTACAATACACAGGGATCACAGTCTTTTCCCTATTCCCCTGATTTTCCCTTTTTTTAAATTCTAATTTTCCCCTGTTCTCTTTAAATATACGACATTTGAAAATACAATTGTTAGTTTTCCATTTACAAAATTATTCTATTTAAACTAGCATATGCTACCGCGAGTAATAAAGGTTTTTTAAGTTACAGAATTATCTATGATAATTAATTTTTTTTTAATTTGAATAACAAAGTATTTTCGAAGTTAACTACAATAAAGTACGATGGTCTGCCTATCATTGATGATTCTTCAGTTCAAATTTGAATAACGATTCTCATTATGTTAGACATATTATAACAAGTATTACCTAACTTTGAATCATTTGAGGGTAACTCAAATGATGTAAAAAGTGCTAAAATTAAAATAAAATTCTTTTTTGTTTGGAATGATGAAAGGCAAACTGAATTTTTTAATAATTAAAACTAAAGAATGAATTTTATTTCTTAATTGATTTCTGTAAGTAGTTTTCTTTTGTATAAAGAGATACTGGTAGAAAAAATTAAAAGCAATGTTTTTATACAGATTTTAAAATGGTTACATAAGACAACTTCAAATCAGAAGTGTGTGAAAATAGACATTTTATCTTGAAAATGTTTAAAATAGATTGTGAATGTAAGTCTTCATATATGAAAAATTTTGCATTAAAGATTTTCAAAACGTAGCTACTTGAAATTTAACAAAATTTTACTGAAGAATAAAAGGCAAACGATTCTTAAACTAAAATATTCAAAAAAAATTTATTTCAAATTGTAATCGTAATTTTAACTATCTCCAACTATATACAATTATACTTACATGAATGAACATAATATATTCTACAAAACTAAAAAAATAAATTTTAAAGATTTAATTTCACGATCCTAATTACAAAATTTTTAATTCGATGAAAATTAAGAAAGTTGTGGGGTTTTCAAGATTTTCAAAAAGTAGCAAAAATAATTTTTTTCTAACAGATTAAGCAGTCTAATCGAAATTTTTAGTAGATATTAAATATATTTAAAAATTAACGCCATTAAATTGTTCAATAAAACCAAAATTCAAACAAGAATTACAATATTTACAACTGATCGTAATTACATTTTTCGATTGAACACAAATTTGATTAGTTCTAGAATTTCAACAAATTTTCAAAAACTACCAAAAACCAACTTATAACTGTTCGGAAAATTTAAGCACAGTTTTTAGCAGATGTTTAATATTTTTTCTTCAAATATCCATTTCATGTAATATTTATGTAACGTAAAGATTTATCGAAATTTAAACAAACTTCTTTCTTTTACTTTTCCTTAAATGAAGGACGCTAAGCTTTTCTTTCAGACCAAAATAAAACTTCTTTTTTTACTTGAAGATTTAGAAAATATTACTTCTCAAGAATTAACAATATGCGACTAATAATATTTATAGAATCAATTAAGATGTTCAGATACTTAAAAAAATATTGACATCCAGGAAAATATTAAAATTATGAATATAAGAGTTCTTTTAAACATATATTACTAACTAGAAATAATAATTTCTTAAATTATTTAACTCGTTTCAAAAATTTGTAGAACTCTCTATATTAAAAAATCTGATATTATGAATTTTTAAATAGTTCATGTTTTCGACATTAGAAAATAAAAATCCATCAACGTAAAAGCGCGCGTCATTTTATTTGAACTGGGGGTTTAAAAATAAATTTAATGAATAATTTAAATTTGATTTATATTCATAGAATTTCAAATGATTTCTACAATATTCTAATGGACTTTTATGATTTCCAAATATTTCAAGGGATTTGAAGGGTTCTTAAAGAATTTATAGAAAAGTTTAGGGAATAAATTAAATTTTATTTCAAATATTTTAAGTTGTTTTAAAAGATTCCGAAGAATTTTAAGAGATTTCGTTTGAAAAATTGAAAAATTGTTAGTAGAAAAAGCTTTCCAATCACTTCTAATATGAATTTTGAGAATTTTCAGTTTTCATTCTTAATTTCTAATATTTGTTTGGTTTTAAATTAAAATACAGTTTTAAAGGATTGAACAATTAAAAATAATTATTTTTAAATTTTAAAAATTTTGATAGTAAAACGTTTCAAGTAAATATAAAGTAAATATAAAGTAATTATAAAGTAAATATGAGTAAATATGAATTACAGATTTTTAAATTTGAACTACAATACTTAAAATTTAATAATAATTGACAATGGGAAAATTTACGACTGAAATATTCAAAATTGAAGATTTTGAAATTAAAATGTTTTATATATTTTAAATCGATAGTCCTAATAGCAAAACAATAGTAAACGTTATATTAAAACTTAATACATTATTTTTGATTTTCAAATAATTCCAAATAATTTCAAATTCGTTGATTCATAATTAAACGACACTGACAAATTGAAAACTTTTCAAACTAAAGAATTTCTAGTCGAATAATTAAAAAAAAAATCTTTTCAAGATGAAAAATATTTAACTTTTCATTTGGAATGGACAGTTTGTAATGAAGTTTTCAAAATCATATGATTTAAAATGGAAGCGCTGAAAAGCAAATGGTTTGAAATTGTTCAGAGTTGACCCATTTCGAATTGAAAGTAAAAATAGTAAAATGATTTGTTTAATATAATTGCGAATTGTTAAAATTGACAAGTGCTGAATTTTCAATTTTAAATGTTACCATTTCAATTTTTCCATTTTGTACATTTTTCATTTGTAACTGAAATTTTTCAATTTTGAAAAGTATAAATCACAATTTGACACTTAAATAATTTTAATCGAATTGAAGTTTAAATATTAAAAGTTTTTAATTTTAAATCGTTCAATTTGGAAAGATTCTGATATTTAAAATGTCATTTTGAACTTTTTTTTTTGGAATATGTAATTAAATTTGCAAGATTTACAATTTAAAATTTTGCAATTTGTATTGAATTCGAAGGAAGGAAATTTTATTTTGTATTTTTTTCTGAATTGGAGGAGAGTTTTTTACTTTCAATTTTTTTTCTCAATTCGAAGACGAAATGTTTTTATTTCTTTAACATTTTCATTGAGTTGGAAAAGAGGAAATTTTGGTCTTTAATTTTTTTTCTGAATTGGAAGAAGTAATTTTTTGTTTAAAATGTGTCGAGTTGAGAAAAGTTTCACTTTGGCTGATTTAATTTCTAGTTTAGTTTAGATTACTTCAAATTCAAAAATTTTCAGCTTTAAAAGATTAAATTTTTTTATTTTATGACCGAGAAAAGATTTTACTAACCAGGAAAAACCAGAAAAAGACCGGGAAGTGTTTTGTTGCATTTTAGCGGCCACTCTGCAAAGAGAATAAAAATAAATAAAAAAGTTCTTGCATTACATTTACTTATGTAGGATCATCTACATTAAAATCATCATTTCAGTTTAAAACTTCATCTATTTGGTTGAAAATTCTTTCTCCTTTTTGTGTTAAAAATTAGATTTTTTAACTGAAAGTCTAATTTTTGATTGAAAATTTATCATTTCTAATTGAAAATTCAACTATTTTGTTGAAAATTCATATATTTTGTTAAAACTTCATATTTTCGGGAAATTCAACTGTTTCGTAGAACATTCGTGGTTTGGCTTGAAAATTCCAAAATTTGTCAGAAAGTTCAACTATTCGGTTCACAATTCAGTTTTTCGTTCAAAATTCAACTTTGTGTAGAAAATTCGTCTTTCCGTATAAAACGCAAACAAAACTAAAAATTCTACAAAAATGGTGAATTTAATGATTCTGAAGAATAATATGATGAATAATGATACTCTGAAGAATATTATGATTTTTTAAATATAAAATACCAATTTTCGACAAAAAACACTAACATGACATAACGTTTTGTTTTAAAATACCAATTTGCGGTGAAGAAAAATATGTATAATGTTTTCAATAATTTATTAAATAATTTAAAAAGTTTTAATATAACCACGCCAGAGCATTAAAAAGCACGAATGTTTCACAATTTGCATAATGTTTTCTAGGATTTTTCTTATTAAAAGGGATTACTTGTCAATTTAATTTTAAAAATTTTAATTTATGATATAAAACATCTCAACTAATTACACCACATTTTTAGATAGGATTTGTTTGGTTGATAGAAAAAAATTGTAAAAAAAATTTCTTTGATACCCAAGCCTAACCTTTAAACAATTTATTCACCTCGTACCGAATACCACTTCTCACAAAAACACATAAAATATATTTTTGATGAAAATTAAGTGAATTATTCAGACAGTTTTGAAGCCAAGAGTTTTACTAATTGAAGGAGCCAGTGAAACGTCAAAAACACATTTTTCCATTGAAAAATAGATAATAAGTTTCAAAAAGGCTCATTAAAAAACTCTTTTTTAATATTGCTACTGATCAAAAAAATTCTACAAAAATTTTGCTTCAAAACCCAGTCACGTTTGTTCCAGTATTCAGTTCGTATTGGTATTCAGCTCGTACTGGTTTCCCATACATTTCATTTTTCTGCACCGAAAAAACACGGAAATTAGGTAAATGCGTAAATTCTTAACTCGAACTGTCTGATTTTTAATTGAGATAAATTCATACTTTTAATTTCAATGGAAAACAAACGATTCTTGATCCACTTAATGCTCTCCTTTTGAAGTAAAGTCCGGTTAATTATTATCTACCACTCGCGGTTGCTTTTTTATCGTTTCATTTGACCCCCGAAATTAAAACGAACCTTATTTTACCGTCTTTGGATTGAAGTATACGATTTTTCACTTTTCCATCCATAGGCATGAATGGAAAAGTGAAAAATCGCATACGTCATCGTAAACTTGTTGACGTCTTGTTCCTCTGTTCAAGATTTTGCCCTCCAACGATGTTTCACTTTTCCATTCATACCTACGGCTGGATACTTATACATCCATAGGTATGAATGGAAAAGTGAAAAATCGTTATTCATCCATAGGTATGAATGGAAAAGTAAAAAATCGTTATCAATCCATAGGTATGAATGGAAAAGTGAAAAATCGTTATTCATCCATAGGTATGAATGGAAAAGTAAAAAATCGTTATCAATCCATAGGTATGAATGGAAAAGTGAAAAATCGTTATCAATTCGTAGGTATGAATGGAAAAGTGAAAAATCGTTATCAATTCGTAGATATGAATGGAAAAGTGAAAAATCGTTATCAATCCATAGGGATGAATGGAAAAGTAAAAAATCGTTGGAAAGGAATTGGAATTGGAAAATCTTGAATAGACGAACAAGTGGTTAGCAAGTGAGGCTGTCAGTGGGGCATGTGGGTGAGGTATTTGAAGTTGTGTGAAAGACGTGACACGAAAGAGAGAAACAGAGAGAATGACGGATGTTTAGTGTGACAAGTAAAAGCAAGAAGAAATTCTCTCGTGGCTGAGGAAGAGTGAACTCACCATTTGAATGTTGGGAAGTACGAAAGCACAGTGTTCGAGTAAGGTTGCTGCGGCTCGTGTTGACTACTTGCTTCTGCTGACATGGGATTTCTGCGAAATATTATGTTCCTCTTTCTCTCTCTCTCTCTCTTCGTACTTTCCTCCACCCCACATACTTTTTCCTTCCTTCTTCCTCCTCGACCTCCTTCTTTCTTCCTTGGCCATTGGCTCTACTTCTGCCTCTTCATACAAGGTGCACGTGCATCGTCCCTTGACGATTCCACAATCCTGCCTCACTCTTTTGATCTTATAATTACTAAATCGATTCGATTTATCAGGAGGGGATGCTTCTAAAGAATATAGAATTCATATTGCATTTTGTTCTTGAATTTTCGAGGATTCGAAGACTTGAAAAGTCTTAGGGAGGAGATTTATAGCGAATTCGGTTGCTGGATTCAGGTGTAGGATCAATATCAAAATCATCATCTTAAAAGACACAACCCATCCTCAGAACCAAGTTTCACTTAAATGAGCAGGCTAAAGTTTGTACCTCAAAAATTATGTTTTGGGGATGCTTCCTGAGTATTTTTACAGAATATTAAAAAAATCGTTAGGCCCCCTTTTAAAATAACTCGATATTTATTGTTTTTTAATCAATTTATGTGGAAGACATAAGTTTTTTCAAGATTCAAAATTTCGGTCCATTTGTCGTAAAAATTCTGAAAACCAAAAAGAAAGTCCAAAAATTTCCGAAGAATTTAAGAAAAAAAGAATGTTCTAGCATGAATAGTTCAGAAGTTATGACCTCTTAAACTGATTTTTCAGTGAAAAAACTTTAAATATTTTTCTTTTTGCACAATATCTCATCCCTTGTACATCGCACATGAAAATGGTGACAAAATAAATTAAAGAAGATTAAATTATCTTTAAAACTAAAAAAAAAATTGATTCTAGCTTTTATAGAACAGAAGTTATAGTCTCTTATAGCAGGCTGCGTTTTGTGGTATTCTTTTTACAAATTGAAAAATCGAATTATGGTAAAGTATAAGAGTTGAAGAAAATAGTCAAAAGTGCTGATGCAATATATACAAAACAAATTTTAATCAAAAATGCGACCCATAATAAAGTTCCACAAAAAGCAGCCTGCTATAAGAGACTATAACTTCTGTTCTATAAAAGCTAGAATTAATTATTTGTTTGAGTTTTAAAGATAATTTAATCTTCTTTAATTTATTTTTATACAACTTTCATGTAGGATGTACAGGGGATGAGATATTGTGCAAAAAGAAAAAGGTTTCAAGTTTTTTTCGCTGAAGAATCACTTTAAGAGGTCATAACTTCTGAACTATTAATGCTAGAACATTCTTTTTTGAAATCTTCGGAAATTTCTGGACTTTCTTTTCGGTTTTTAGAATTTTTACGACAAATGGACCAGAATTGTGGAATCTTGAAAAAACTGATGTCTTCCACATATATTTCCAAATCTAAAAGGGATCGGAAAGTCAATCAATATTAATCACACAGGAACTTATTTTGGGCGCAAACTTGAAGGTTTTTAGTACAGAAAACGTTACTTATTACTTGTTCCTTTCGAAAAAAATAACATAAATTGATCAAAAAACAAAAAATATCGAGTTATTTTAAGAGGGGGCCTAACAATTTTTTTCATATTCTGTGAAAATACTTAGGAAGCATTTCCAAAACATAATTTCTGAGGTGCAATCTTTAGCCTGCTCATTTAAATGAAAGTTTGTTCTGAGGAGGCGTGAACCATAACTGACTTTCAATCGATTTTATAACTTCCGGTTGATTTGGATTCGTTAGATTATTTATTTCATCATCAAAACTGACTTCGGACCGTTCATAAACTACGTCACACTGTCGGGGTGGCAGGTTTGGTGACGTAGGGGGGGGGGGGGTAATGCAAAATATGATATAAATGGAAAATATAAATGTGAATAACAATTTTTTCAATGCTTGCAGATATGAAAATTAGTGATTTTATTTTACAAGTAAAACAGCTTAAAATTCATACTCTTTCCCTCATTCCCCCCTTTACCCCATTTTTGAAGAATTCCTCTTTTTCCCCCTGTTTTCACCAAACTTTCCCTTTTTCTCGTTTTTTTCTTAAATTCGAACAGATTTAATAAAACCCAATGAGAAAATCCAAATATTTTTCGTTGAAAGTTAATTCTTTTTAATTGAAAAGTCTACTATTATACTTTTGGTACAGAATTCATCTTTCTTGAGAAATATTCTACTGTTTGATGGAAGATTGAACTATTTTATTGAAAATTCGCTTATTAAATTGAAAATTTAACTAATCAATTTTTGGCTAAAAATTGATCGCTCTTAGTGGAAAATTCAGTTACTAAAGTTTTCATGCAGAATTCATCTTTTTGGTTGAAAATTCAACTACTTGGTTGAAAGTTAAACTACTTTGTTTAAAATTGGAAATTTATGTATTTTGTTGTAAATTCGTCTTTTTTGGTAGAAAATTAATCTTCTGGATTGAAAATTCAACTAGTTGGTTGAAAGTTGAACTAATTTGTTAAAAATTCATTTTATCAGTCGAAGACCTACCTCTTTGGTTGAAAATCTAACTATTTTGTTAAAAATTCTATTTTTTCTGATAAAAATAACCCTTTTTAACTGAAAATCTAACTATCCCATAACTGGTGGAAAATTGAGAGTTTTTAGTTGAAAATTCAACAATTTGGTTGGAAATTTATGTATTTTGTTGCAAATTCATCTTTTTTTGGTAGAAAATTAGCCTTCTTATGTGAAAGTTCAAATAGTTGTTTAAAAGTTGAACTACTTTGTTAACAATTAATTTTATTTTTCGAAAATTTATCTCTCGGTTAAAAATTAACTTTTTAAAATGAAAATTTAACTATTCCATAATTGGTTGAAACTTGGTCGTTTTTATTTGAAAATTCAACAGTTTGGTTGGAAAATTATGTACTTTGTTTTAAATTTGTTTTTATTTAGTAAAAAATTAGTCTTCTTAGTTGAAAGTTCAACTAGTTGGTTGAAAGTTGAACTAATTTGTTACAAATTTATTTTATTAGTTGAAGATCCATCTCTTTGGTTGCAAATTTAACTATTTTGTTGAAAGTTCGATTTTTTTTCGGAAAAAATGAACTGCTTCAACTAAAAATTTAACTATTCTTTATTTAACTAGTTGTTTGAACGTTGGACTATTTAAAAAAAATCCATTTTATTAGTTGAAGATCCATCTGTTTGGTTGAAAATTTGTTTTTTTGGTGGAAAATCAATTTTTTCAACTGAAAATACAACTATTTCATGTTTGGTTAAAAATTGTTTGGTTTTAGTTCAAAATTGAACTATTGGGTTGAAAAATAAACTTCTTTTTTCATCTTTTTGGCTTAAAAATTACACTTTTTTTGTTGAAAATTCGTCTTTTTGATTTGAAAATTTAACAGTTTGGTTGTATTTTTTTTTCTTTCTTGAATGAAATATTTTTTCTGGTTGAAAGTTCAACTCTTGTAGAAAATTCGTCCTTTGGTTGGAAAATCCACCTCTCTTGGTAGAAATTTGACATTTTTTGGTTAAAAATGCAACTGTTTTTAATTAAAGTTTAATCTTTGTTGTTTAAAAATTGGTCCATATAATAAAAAATGTATGTTTGTAAGTTGAAAATTCAACTGTTAGGTTAAAGATCAATCTGCTTTGCTGAAAATTCGACCCTTTTGCTTGAAAGTTGACCTATCTGGTTGTAAATGCAACTATTTGGTTGATAATCAATTTTTTGTGTAGAAGATTAAACTATTTGGTTAAAAATTCATTTTTTTAGATCGAATATACATTCCTGTGGTTCAAAATTCAACTTATTGTTGAAAATTTAAGTTTTTTTATAGAAAATCAAACTATTTTTTTTATTTGTCTTTTTTGTTAATTTTTGTTTGGTAGAAATGTTCCTGGTTGAAAATTTAACTATCTTATACAAAATTCGTCTTTTTGGCTCGAAGATTCAACTATTTGGTTAAAAAGGCAACCGCGTGTGGCTAAAATGACCATTTGGTCAAAAGTTCGTCTCTGTTTCTTGAAAGTTCAACTATTTGATTTTAAACGCAACTGTGTGGTCTAAAATTAATTTATTTGTTTGTTAAAAATTCAAATATGTGATTGAAATGTCACTATTTTCTCAATTCATCTTTTCGGTTGAAAATTCAAATATTTGGCTGAGAATTCAGTATATTTAGACTTAAAATTCTCAACTTTTCATATTGAATTCATTATTGGTACCTATACATTATTTTGTATAAAAGGATTCATCCTCCCATTTTCGTGTCAAATCGCCCCATTTCCCCTGTTTCGAGAGCTAGCATTTTGAGCTTTAAAATCTGTTAAAATATTATATTTATATGTTTTTTGTTTTACTTTTTAGGCGTTTATCAAATTAAATCGAAGAAATAATTTTCACTTAAAAGGGGATGGTGTGTGTCCGTATTTCATCTGTGACATGGAAATCAGGAAGGAGAGGAGAAAGTGTTCAAAATAGCGTGACGTAGTTTTTGAATAACCCCTTTATAAAAATGTACAGCATTTCGACAGACATTTTTTAACTGCTCTTCATTGTAATTCAAAGAGCTAAAAGTTTCTTTCGATTGGTGTCAAAGGATCTTATAGGATCGAAAGGTTTTTCAATGGATGTCATGGAAGCATGTTATGTGCATCTTATAGTGCAATAGTGTAAATACCTTGACTCCGTTAGTTGATCGCTAATTTCATAAGAGATTTTTGATTGATATTGTTTATTCAAGGCTGAAGAAATCGTTATTTCATTACACATCATATAACACATTAGCACGTGGTTTCGCGTCACATGAACTGTGATGCAAAATGTAAATGTTCTCAAGTAGGTACGAATGATTCTCTAGTAGTGGATTGCAGAGATTGGTGAGCAGATCGTTTTTACAAGTTACCTTGCATCCATTCATATTGCACATCTAGGCTGTGACAGGAGATGGATTTCATCGCATTAGCACATGAAATTTATTGTTCTCTCAAATGACTGATCGACCAATCACAGATGTGAAAGTAACAAAGGACCAGAATTGACCTCAACTGATTCTCGAAATGAAATAGTGTAACTGTATATTTGTAAACTGCTAAACATGCACTCACAAATTGAATGTGCCAACAATTACTTTGAAAACTTTCTTATTTCCGATGAAATACAGTAAAAACTAGGCATTCATTTTTATCTGGGATCCTTTTTTGGGCGTTCTAATATGATCTCACAAATAGTCTTTTACAGTACAGTCTTGTTTAGTTTGCTAACTTCAGATTGATATATGATCCGAGATAGCGAACTAAATTGGTTCAGAGGGTGCATTGTTTCAATTGTTCCAAACTTCAATCTTACAAAAAACAAAAATAGATGAAAAGACCAGGGATCGGAACGTTTTAGGTTAGACCAGTCCGGGTGCGGACTGGACACTTCGAATTCTTAAGGGTGCGGTTCCAAACCTGGACCCTTTAATTTCTGCAGGGTCTTGATCTATACCCAGACCCTTCTAGTTCTTAAGGGTTCGAGTCCACAACCATACCTTTTAAATTCTTAAGGGTACGAGTCCGGATCCAAAACCTTTATGTTCTTAATAGTCCGGACCCGGATCCTTGAGACATACGGATGCGCAGTACAGTTACACGGCACCTAATGCTGCGCAGTAAAGTTAGGAGGTACCCAGATAACAATCGTGCGCCGCATTGAACCCGCACGTCATGCGAGACACGTCGTGCGTGCGAAAATGCATTAATTTTGCCAACACGTGCCTCGTTCAAGTGATGGGCACCAGAGTGCGAGCAGAATGCGTCGCATTTCGCTGTCACGCATGCAGTCAAGCAGTGTTGATATTATGCGACGCACATCGTGTAGGCACGGTGATGGCCGGGGATGACGTAAATTTACGGAAATTTGAAATGATCAAAATTCAAAATTAACGTAAAATTAAAAATATTAAAAAACTAATTATTGAACCGGGCTTAACATGTTTTGGTCCAAGCGCAATGGTGATTCACCGCTTTTGAAAATTCTTGTGAACTTTAAGTTTTGGAAATTGAATTTAATGAATAACATCCAAAAATATTTGTCAAATAATAATTTTATCATTTTCAGGGACCGTTTGCTCTCTGACCAAAAAATTGTATACCCTCTTCTACCATGCAGCGGTTCAATTATAAATAAAAAATTTGTAGATACATTACGTTTTGAAAAAATGTTAATTGATGAAATCACTTAAGCATAATTTTTATCATTATATATGAAAATATATATAATCGTTCGAATAATATCAATAATAATATAAGTTTAAAATGTACTGAGCGAAATCTTTATTGAAATATATAATCATTTTCAAAAAGCGCGCGATAGCAGTATATCAACGATACGCGTAGAAATACAATCGCTAAACGCTCGCTTGACTAGTGCGTAATGTGTCATTTTTCCTCCATTTGCAAAGAAGAAGAAGTCATTGTTTTTTCCTGCTCCCGGCATCTCATTATTGTGTCCAGTTTTATGCCTTTTATCAAATATATCGAAATATAATCCATAATTGAATTCTTGGATTTTAAGTTATTGTGGATTTTTTTTTCGTTAAGCTTTTCTAATAATTTTGCCAAAGTTTGAGACTGAAGCAAACTTTATTATAATATTCTTTTACGAATTGCGTTTAACTTTACGAAAGATTTGCGATAAGTGAGTTATATGTAGATCGACGACTTTAATAAAATCATAAACGATATAAAATCCATTTTCCACTTGTTATTTTACATTTAAAAACAATTGAATTAATTATTTATTAATCCTCCCATTAGAC
This sequence comes from Andricus curvator, assembly GCA_932195095.1. Classification (NCBI taxonomy): domain Eukaryota; kingdom Metazoa; phylum Arthropoda; class Insecta; order Hymenoptera; family Cynipidae; genus Andricus; species Andricus curvator. Next base: position 166,868 of record CAKNYM010047281.1, on the reverse strand, counting down.
CTGCACTTTGTGCCTGCAATCTGCCCGCACGCATTGTGAATGCACGACGTGCGACCCATGTGTGCATCAATCGATGTCGCAGCTGTGTGATCATATGCGTGCACGACGTGCCGGGTAACCCGCACGAATACCCGCACAATGCGCGCATCGTGCGTGCACAATTGTTATCTGGGTACTTATAGATGCACAGTAGAGGTAAATACACTGTAAACAAAATTCTTGTAACTTTGCCACTACGTTTTTGTAATTATACGAAAACTTGTAAAATTACTTCCTTCATAGTACTGAACTTACGAATTTGAAAAGAAAAAACCTCACTTTCAATGCAGTAGTTTAACAAGATTTTATGAATTTACACCTGCGCAGTAGAGTTTCATGGCTTATACGGATGCGTAGTAGAGTTCCATACTACTTACGGGTGCGCAGTAATGTTAGGGGTACTTGTGTGTGCGCAGTAGAATTGCACAGCACTCACATCAGCGTAGTAGAGTTCCACGGAACTTACGGATGCGCAGTATAGTTACACGTCACTTATTATAGATGCGCAGTAAAGTTAGAGGGTACTTATATATGCCCAGTAGAGTTCCATGGAACTTGTGGATGCTCAACTGAATTACGTAGCAAGTATGTCTGCATGAATTTGGGGACAGAATTAAAAAATTCCAAAATTTGACTCAAATTTTGAAACTTATTAAATTAGTAGATTTCCTTGAAATTCAGTACGAGGGGGGTTTTCGGGGCACAGAACACGAATTCGGGGTCAAAATTAAGAAATTCAAAAAGTTCAATAAAATTTTGAAGATTTTATAAAATTGTTTACTTTTCATGAAAGTCATAACAAGGGGGTTTTCGAGTCTTGGAATACAAATTAGGAGTCAAAATTAAGAAATTCGAAAATTTGAGCTAAAATTTGGAAAATTGGACTAAAACTGTAGATTTCCATTAAAGTAAAAAGGAGGGGGCTTTCTAGTCTCAAAATATGAATTTGGGTTGAAAATTAAAAAAGCGACTTAAATTTAAAAAATTAGTGGATTTTTATGAAAATCAGTACAAGGGGGATTTTCAAGTCACACAACACAAACTTGAGATAAAAATCTAAACATTTTAAGAGGAAACCTAAATTTTGAAATATTGATTAAATATATCTTGGAAATATGATTAAACTGGTAGATTTGCATGAAAGTCGATTACGAGGGGGTTTATCAAGTCATAGAACACCGAATGTTAACCTAAAATTTTGAAAATGATATTAATTTGGCAGAGTTTCATGAATTCTAAAACAAAGGAATTTTTCGAGTCTCAAAATACGAATGCTTACCCCGAAAAAAACCCTCGTATTGACTTTCACAGAAATATACCAGATTAATAACATTTTCAAAATTGATATCAACTTTTTGAATTTTGGGCCGCAATTTCCTCTTTTGTGACTAACTTTCATGGAAATTTACCAATGAAATAGAATTTTCAAAACTTAGGTTGCTATTCTAAATTCTTGAATTTCGAACCAAAATTCGTATTATGAGACTCGAAAATCACCTCCTTTCCTATTTTCATGAAATTCTATCAATTCAATAACATTTTACCAATTTTAAGTCAAATTTAGGAATTCTTAATTTTGACCCCAAATTCCTTTTGTGCCCCGAAACCCCTCGTACTGTCTATCATAGAAATCAAGTAATGCAATGAAATTAAAAAATTTTTAAGTTAGTTTTGACCCCAAATTTATTTTCTGTGACACGAAAACCTCACTTGTACTGACTTTAATGGAAAGCTTACAAATTAACTATATTTTCTAATTTCAGTCAAATGTGTGCCGAAATTAAAATTAAAAAAACAGAAAAATTATTTCTGATTGGGAGAAAATATAGGTTTTAGCAAAATTTGTTTTTTCGCTCCCATTTTTTTAGGCGAAATTCGAAAAATCGAAACTGCCAATGTTTTTTATAAACATTATCCTACATTGTTATGCAAAAAAATATGAAAAATTGAAAAATAAAAATTCGTCAAAATTAGAGTGGAACCGTTACACTCAGGCTGATACCATTTCCAGGACACCTTTGGTCCGATTTGACCCCCGTTCACTCCAAGGATTTTGAATTTTTTTTTTTTTACTTTATTTACTGAAGGTGATACCTTTAATATGTAATATCGAGTTTAAAATTGGCACGAATTTTAAATTCAAGCTTCAAATTGACAGTATAAGTGGATTTATACCATTTCCGGGGCACCTTTGGTCCGATTTGACCCCCGTCGGCTCCATCGATTTTTAATTTTTTTATATTTTATTTACTAAAGGTGATACCTTTAATAATATAGAGTTTAAAATTGGCACAAATTTTAAATTCCAGTTACAAATTGACCGTATAAGTGGATTGACACCATTTCCGGGGCACCTTTGGTCCGATTTGACCCCCGTCTGCTGCATTGATTTTTAATTTTTTTTTGACTTTATTTACTGAAAGTGATACCTTTAATAATATCGAGTTTAAAATTGGCACAAATTTTAAATTCAAGCTTCAAATTGACCGTATAAGTGGATTTATACCATTTCCGGGGCAAGTTTAATCGGATTTGACACTTTTTTGATGATGGAACATTAATTTTTAACTTTTTTTACACCTCGTGAATAATGTGTGTCGAAATTGAAATTAAAAAACAGAAAAATTATTTCTGTTTGGGAGAAAATGTAGGTTTTTGTAAAAATTTGTCTTTTTGTTCCCACTTTTTTTGTAGGCGAAATTAGTAAAACCGAAAGTGCCAATGTTTTTTACAAACATTATCCTACATTGTTATGCAAAAAAAAAATGAAAAATTGAAAATTAAAAATTCGTAAAAATGAGTGTTGAACCGTCACACTGAGACGTCTCCAACGTCAGACCTATGGGTTACCTTGGTTGCTAAACTTGACAGTTTATAATTTGTTTTGTGAGATTTAGTTATTGACAGATGATTCTCATTTCGAGCCTATTTCAATCCACAACTCGACCTTATTTTATTATATTATTTATTATATATTATTCATTATATATTATTTATTATATATTATATATGGCCAACGGCCATACCACGCTGAAAAACCCAGTTCTCGTCAGATCACTGAAGTTAAGCAGCGTTGGACGCGGTTAGTACTTGGATGGGTGACCATTCAAGAATACTGACATGAGTGCTGTTGGCACATCGTGGGTGTGGTGAGCCCACACTTGTAGTTATTTATAACTACAAGAAAAACCTAGAAACACTACCCGAATCGGGTAGTGTCACGCCTACCCTGAAAGGGAAATGGTTTAATGGTATATATATATATATATATATATATATATATGTATAAATTCTTTGGATAACATTGATGTATAGGTACCATATTGCATTCAACATGAAATGCTTAACATTTTAATTCAAAATATATTGCCATATCAAAAAAATAGTGGATGTTTCAACAAAAGAATATTAATTTACAAAACAGTTGACTTTTAAACCCGAAAATATGAATTTTAAATCAAGAAAGATGCCTTTTTAACCAAATATTTTAATTTTAAGTCACGTAGTTGCATTTACGACCTACAAAGATAAGTTTTCAATCAAATAGTTGAATTTTCAAACAATAAAATGAAGGATCAAACAAGCAGTTGTATTTACAACTAAACAGTTCAATTTTCAACCAAATGGTCGAAGTTTTAAACAAAAGATTGAGTTTCTATAAAAAGAGATGGATTCTGAAAAACAAAAAAGACGAATTTTCTAAAAAAGAGCTAAGTTTTCAACAAAAACAGGTTTGCCAGTCAAGAAAGGAAATAATTCAACCAAATTGTTGAATTTACAAAAAAAAGACGAATTCTCTAGAAAGCAGTTGCATTTTCACCCCAAAAGTATGAATTGTCAACCAAGCAGTTAATTTTTAACCAAAAAGAATAATTTAAACAAAGCAGTTCAATTTTCGAACAAGAAAGATAAGGCTTTAATAAAATAATTGAATTTTTAACCATATAGTTGAATTTTCGACCTACGAAGATGAATTTTCAATCACATAGTTGAATTTTTAACACAAAAAATTAATTAATAACCCAAAAGTGGTATTTACAACCAAATAGTTGAATTTTAGAGCAAAAGGGACGAATAGTTGAATTTTCAACCAAATGGTACAGTTTTTAAACAAAAAAGATTAAACTTTAACTAAAAACAGTTGCATTTTTCACAAAAAAGATTAAAATTCTAACAAAAAAATGAATATTCAAACCGAACAGACGAATTTTCTACAAAAGAGTTGAAATTTCAACAAGAGCAGATTTTTTAGTCAAGAGAGAAAAAAAATTGAGCTAACTTGTGGAATTTTTACACCAAGAAGGTAAATTCTCTAGAAAACAGTTGAATATTTGACCCGAAAATATGAATTTTGAACCAAAAAGATTGCTTTACACTAAATAGTTGAATTTGCTACTAAAATAATGAATTTTAAACAAAACTGCTTGGATTGTAAACCAAAAAACGAAGTTTCTACAAAACAGTTGAATTCACAGCCCGAAGATATGAATTTTCAACAATAAAAGTTCACTTTTATCCAAATAGTTTAATTTTAAACAAAAAACTATCAATTTTCAACCAAACTTGAAAGAATTAAATTTGCAGCTAAAAATTGATTTTTAACAAAAAAGAAAAACCGATTTTCAACGAAAAAGGTACATTTTCAACCAAAGAGTTGGATCTTCTACTAATCAAATAAGTTTTTAACAAAATACATGAATTTATAACGAAATTGTTAAATTTTCAACTAGAAACGATCAATTTTTAACCCCTAAGGGAATAGTTAAATTCACAGTTCAAAATTTATTTTTAACAAAAAAAAATGATTTTCCAAAAAATATTTGAAATTTCAACCATAGGAATGGATCTTCAACTAATAAAATTAATTCATCAACAAAATAGTTCAACTTTTAACCAAGCAGTTAAATTTTTAATCAAGAGGATTAATTTTATACCAAAAACAACAAAAATAAAAACAAAATACAAAATTACAACAAAAAACATCAATTTTCAACAAAATTGTAGAATTTTCAACTAAAAATTTTCAATTTTCAACCAATCTTGGAATAGTTAAATTTTCAACTAAAAACGATCAATTTTTAACCCATTAAGGAATAGTTAAATTTACAGTTGAAAATTTATTTTTAACAACAAAAAAAAAACGATTTTTCCAACAAAATATTTAAAATTTCAACCATAGGAATGGATCTTCAAGTAATAAAATTAATTTTTTAATAAAGTAGTTCAACTTTCAACCAAGCAGTTGAATTTTTAATCAAAAGGATTAATTCTCTACTGAAATATACGAATTTACAACAAAATACATCAATTTTCAACTAAAAATGTTCAATTTTCATGCAATAATGGAATAGTTAAATTTCCAGTTGAAACAATTGATTTCCAACCAAAAAAGGACAAATTCTCAAAAAAAAGTTAAATCTTCAACAAATAAAATGAATGTTTAAAAAAGTAGTTCAACTTTCAACCAAGTTGTTTAATTTTCGACTAAAAAATATGAATCCTCAATATAAAATTTAATAGTTAAATTTTCCACTAAAAACTATCAATTTCCAACCAAAAATAGAATCGTTGTTACATTTTCAGTTTAAAAAAATTAATTGTCAACCCAGAAAAGAAAGAATTTTCTACAAAACTGTTAAATCTTCAACCAATAAAATGACTTTTTAACAAAGTAGTTCAATATTCAACCAAGTTATTGCATTTCCAACTAAAAAATATGAATTCTTATTGCAAAATTTAATAGTTGAATTTTTAACTAATAGCCATCGATTTTCAACCCAATATAGAATCGTTATTACATTTTCAGGTAAAACAATTAAGTTCCAACCAAAAAAGAATGGATTTTCAACGAAATAGTTCAATCTTTAACTAAGTAGTAGAATTTTTAATCAAAAGAGATAAATTCTCAATGACAAATTTAATAGTAGACATTTTAATTAAAAAGAATTAACGTTCAACGAAAAATAGTTGGATTTTATTATTAGGTTCTATTAAATAAGATCGCATTCCAACGAAAAAACGAGCAAAAGGGGAAGTTTCTTGAAAACTGGAGAAAAAAAGAAAAATTCTCTAAAAAAGGCGAAAAGAGAGGAATAGAGGAAAGTCCTATAAAAAACGAGCAAAAGGGGAAGTTCCTTGAAACCCAGCGAGAGTAAAGAAATTCTGTAAAAAAAGGGGTAAAGAGGGAAATAGGAGAAAGACCTATAAAAAACGAGAAAAAGGGGAAGTTTCTTAAAAACAAGGGAAAAAAGATAAATTCTCTAAAGAAAGGCAAAAAGAGAGGAATAGATGAAAGTCCTATAAAAAACGAGTAAAAGGGGAAGTTTCTTGAAACCCAGCCAAAATAGAGAAATTCTTCACAAAAAAGGGGGAAAGTGGGTAATAGGGGAAAGACCCATAAAAACGAGAAAAACGCAAGTTTCTTGAGAACAGGGGAAAGAGGAGAAATTCTCTAAAGAAAGGGGAAAAAGGGGAATAGAGGAAAGACACCTGTTAGTGTGACGTAGATTTTCAACAGCTCCTTACCTACACAATGTTTATGTATGTCGATTCATTTTGATTTTGGCAATGTTTAATAAAATTCCTTGACTTTAAAGCATCATAGTGGTCCATAAACGCGAGAATCGGTGGCTTGTTTTCTACCCCGTGGGTGAACGATAAATCTTTCACCATCAATTTAATGTATTCCCCGAAAGCGAGTAAACGTCGTCTTGGTCGAATCGAGCTAAGAATATCTCTCAGGTGTTTCATATGCCTCATGCACGAGGTTCGCCCCTTTTTTCTCTCACCTTCTGAGAGGATCCATCGCGACATGCAAGACCTGTCTTCAGTTTCCAGTTTCAACACCTTAAAAAACCCATTTCGGCATTTCAAACACCCTGTCATTAGCGATTTTGTCCGCTTGTTTCGAATTACCTACAGATGACGCTTCAGTCGTGTTCTGTGAAATTACCAACGAAATATCCAGATTCTAGGTCGGGGATCCAATTCAACTTTCAGAAAAATGTTTGTTTGGATTGAACGAATTCTTTCTTTGATATAGGGTTAAACAAATATTTGATTGATGTAAAGAATTTTTCTGTTTGAGTTATGTGAAATTAATCTGATTCAAACACACCATTTTGTAACTCAAACAAAATTCATTTGAATCGAATAAAGTCTGTTATTGATGTAGGGCCAAGAAGAAAACTGTTTGTTTGGATTAAACAAACCCTTTCTTTGATATAGGGTCAAACAAATATTTGATTGACGTCAAGAATTTTTGGTTTGAGTATTGAGTAATTAATCTGATTCAAACACACCATTTTGTAACCCAAACAAAATTTATTTGAATCGGATAAAGTCTGTTTTGGATGTAGGGTCAAAAAGAAAACTGTTTGTTTGGATTGAAGAAATCCTTTCTTTGATATAGGGTCAAACAAATATTTGATTGACGTAAAGAATTTTTCGTTTGAGTTATGTGAAATTAATCTGATTCAAACACACCATTTTGTAACTCAAACAAAATTTATTTGAATCGAATAAAGTCTGTATTTGATGTAGGGTCAAAAAAATGTTTGCTTGATTCAAAAAAATATTTTTCTACGAGAAATAACTTTGAAAATTGGCAACTTTCAAAGAAGTAATGGCTTTATTAACATCCAATTAATTGAAATAATTAAACATGTTTTACTATAGGTATTGAATGAATTTTCAGAGAAAACTGTGCCCTCAAACAAAAATTACAACTTCTAAAATTCTTAGTTTACGAACAAATTTTATCTAAAAGTTTTAACTCAACGTTTTATGCAGTTTTCCATTACATGTGAACATCTTCCAGCAGTGGGGTTACAGACTTCACAGTATTTCCACTAATCACCTCTTTTCCCCCTTTTTCAAGAATTCCTCATTTCCTCCCTGTTTTCCAAAAACTTCCCCTTTTCCCCCTTTCTCTCTTTTTTTCGCCTTAATGCAAACTGAATTAATAGAATCCAATAAAAAAATCTAACTATTTTTGGTTGAAAGTTCATTCTTTTTATTTCAAAAGTCTACTCATTATATTTTTGGTTCAGAATTCATCTCTTCTAGTTAAAAATTCTACGATTTGGTTGAAAGTTGAAATTATTTGTTAGAAATTCATTTTTTTAAATTGAAAATTGATTTTCTTAACTGAAAATTCAACTATTCCTACATTTTCCATTGACAATTCATCTTTGTTTGGTTGAAAATTCAACTCCTTGGTTGAAAGTTGAACTACTTTGTTCAATTTCATTCTATTGGTTGAAGATTGAAGTATTTGGTTAAATTTTTGTTTGTTGAAAATCAATTTTTTAAACTGAAAGTTTATCTATTTCATTTTTGGCTGAAAACTGATTGTTTTTTAGTTGAAAATTCAAATGTTTGGTCGAAAATTCATATGTGTTGTTGAAAATTGGTATTGTTCGGTATAAAATTAATCTTATTGCTTTAAAATCCAAACATTTATTTCAAAGTTGAACTGCTTTGTTAAAAATTCACGTTTTGGTAGATGATTGAGCTATTTTCCTGAAAATGATTTTTTTTTGAAAATTAATTTTTTGAACTGAAAATGCAACCATTTCATTTTTGGTTGAAAATTGAACTGTTTTGTTGTAAATGTTTTTTTTGTTGAAAATTCTATTTTTTGGGGTTGGAAATTAAATTATTTTGTTAAAAGTTCGTCTTTTGGATGGAAAATTCTATTATTTTGGTAGAAATTTTGAGTATTTGGTTGAAATATAAATTTTTGTTTGAAAATTCATATTTTTGGTCAGAAATTCAACTATTATGTTGGAAATTCTTCTCTTACGCTTGAAAGTTCAACTATTTGATTATGAATGCAACTGTGTGGTTGCTAATTTTTGATTAATTCAACTATTTTGTTTCAACCTGAAATCTTAATGTTTAATATGGAATTCAATATGGTAATTAATTTGATTTAATAGAATTTATTCCCCTATCATTCCCCTATTTTCGTGAAAAATCACCCTATTGCTTCCTCATAAAGGAAGGTTTGTAATTACCTAAATTTTCAAATCTACTTTTTTGACATATTTCGATATAAGTCGACCACAGGTGCCCGAAAAAAAATATTTTTTTAAATCTTCGCCATTTGGAAGTGGCTTTTTTTTTAGTTTAGAGATTAAACAACAAAAAAATTACCTTCATTATATAAGAAAAATTTTTTTGATATTCAAAATATAACGATACGATATCTGGGTAATTGTTCGCGTCGTCGAGACGCATCGAATGATCTACTGACGTACCTTCCATGACCTCTTATGATCTAGGAATACCGATTTATAAATTAAAAAATATATGGTTTATCTGCTTGATTTCATGAAAAGCTCCTTAATATTGGGAATACAACAGTAATTTATATGATATACTTCTTCGCGTCTTCAAGACGCATCGATCACCCAATTGAAGAACCTTTCATGACATACCATATAACCTACCAATATCGTTTTTAAATTTTGTAACAAAATTATTTAGCCTGTTTATAAGAAGATTTTTGAAGTGATAACTTCTTATGGCACGGTGTGAACTCGCAAAACTAACAGGATTTGAGGGGATATACGGGTAACGCTTCACGGGTAACGCTTCCTATCCTCTATCTCTTCTTTGCTTGTCCCACTGACTGACTCTTTCAATCCCTCTCTATTTCTATCTCTCCTTCGTTCTTCCACTTCTCTTCCTCTCGCCTCTCTCTCTCTCTCTCTCTCTCTCGTTCTCTCACTCTCCCCCTCTCTCATTCATACAATATGATAAAATATCATACAATGTGATACCATATCATATAATATGATGGGATATGATAGAGTACCATACAATATGATGCAATACGACACAATATGATACAATATGGCACAGTATGGCACATTATGATAGATTACGATACAATATCACAATATATGATACAATATCATATGTTATGAAACAATATGATACAGAATAATACAATATGATGCAATACCATTCAATGTGATACAATATCATTATAATATATATATATATAATATGATGCAATATGATGCAATACAATAAATATGATAAAACATGGCACAATGTAATATAGTATTGCACAATATGATACACTATTACACTATATGATACAGTATGATACAATATGATGTAATATGATACACTTGTTCAAAGAAAAACCACTTCAGTTTACATCATATGAAGTTATCACTTCTGCGTGACGTCCCACGACGGCTCACGCATTTTTTTATATTGGGAATATAAAAGAAGGGGAGAGTGGGGCTAAGCCGTCACTTTTTTTTCAAATTGTTTTTTAATTGAAAACAAATTTTGTTTGAAAACGTATTAGGTATTGTTGGATCGAGAATTTAGTTGGATACAAAATTTTGCTGTTGATTTTAGAGTACGATGCTTTGTTTATCAGTTATTAGGAAAAAGTGAGTGAAAAATCTGTTGAGCGAAAAATCGTGGGGCTAAGTTGACACCCCCCTGGGGCTAAGTCGACATTTGACTACAATGTTCGAAGAAAGAAAAAGACCCATTTTTTAAATGTTTATTATTGTAGCCAATCAAATTTTTGATCAAACAATACCTATTACCTTGTCAAATAATTTTCTTTTACATTCTCATCCTATAGTGAGAAGGTATGAGTTTTATGTAAAATTTGACTTTGTTGGTTTTCAACTTTTTATCAAATCTGCACGTTTGAAGACCCATCTGAGTCAGAAAAAACTATTTTTACGACGGTGTTTGTCTGTTTGTATGTCTGTATATTTGTCTGTATCCTGTAGGTACGATGACTTTCGAAAGACTGATCAGATTGGATTCAGCTTTAAGGCATAAAAAGAAAGGACTATTTGGTTAAAAAGCCATTTTTGACCAACGGTTCTGGTTTTATCCATCGATAAATCAAAATCATTCATTTCAAAAAGATGAACAAATTTTTTTGGGGCCATTTTTTGTAAGACGCATATTTTTAGTTTTAATTGTGAAAATTGGTATTACAAATAAAAAATTCCATTTTGCGGTCAAACTATGCATGATATGAAAAAAAATGAACAAGGATTGTTCACCCAAAAAAGGTGTACAAACGTTTTGTTTTATTATTTCTTGATGAGATGCGTAGTTTTTTTGTAATCGTAAAAAATAACATTAAAAATCTGAAAAATAAAATTCTTGATAAAACGACACGATATACGAGAAAAATGAACACAAAAAAGTTGTTCACCAAAAAAAGATTGAGAAATTTGTGATGAATTATTTTTTGATAAAACACGTAGTTTTTGTTTAAATCGTGAAAAGTAACATTGAAAAATGATGTTTTTTGGAAAAAGGGCACAAGGTATGAAAAAAAAATAGACAAAAGTTGTTCACCAAAAAAAGATATATTTGAAAATTTGCTTTAGACATTTTTTTTCTCAAGAAGCACGTGATGAGAATGTTTTCGTTGAAGCAGAAGGAGCTTTAACAAAAGAGGATTCACAATTACTAAATTTTGGTTATCCATGGTTTGACCTTTAATCTTAAAAGTCCTATCCAAAAATGCGCGTCAATGTGGGCTAGTGTCGAGTCGGCCCCACGTACTCGGTGTCGACTTAGCCCCACGCGTCAATTTTGTATATTGACATCCGAAAAACATTCAAAATCATCGGAAAATCAAAATTTAACAACACATTCATGTTCAGCACCTTCTTTTACGTAGGATGAACATACCTTGATCAAAAAACACAATTTTCCACAAGTGCCGAAAAAAACTTTTCACATCCGAAAACACGTTTTATGTCGTAAAATGTGTCATTTTATGCAGAATGCCACGAAACTCCGTCGATAAAGATAGGGCATTGGGGCCCACTTTGATTAAAAAAACGAAGTGCACGCGGTTTATATTTTTCCCTAAGAAAGCAAGTGTCGACGTAGCCCCACTCTCCCCTACTATATTTGATGTAATTGTTTACGTCTTCGAGACACATTGCTTGAAAATATTGAAATTATCGATTTTTTTTTCTTTTATCAGAGAAAAGCCTCCTTCTATGAGGGAGCAAATTTAATTGATGCCTATGGGGGAGCAAAATGCTCATAAAATGAGCACAAGTAAATGCACCCATAGTGAATACATCCATAGTACTTCGCAGCGGTATTTTCACTGTTTTAAAAGCATTGTGGACTGTCAAATCTAGGTTTGCCATTAGGGTGGGTCAAAAACAAAATAAAAAACGCACTCGCCTTCGGCTCGTGCTCGCTCACTACGGCTCGAACAGAACGAATATACGAGTCGTAAAAAGTCCCCTCCCCCTTTGTGCATACGATACTTTTTATAACAAATGGACGATTTCAGATTTTTACTCTTTAGGGAGTAAAAAGTAGAACTTCAGTCCTGCTTTATAGGCACGAAAATAGTCTGAAATCATGCAGGTTTTTTAAAAAGTTCAATTTTATTTTTATATAAGTTGAGAAATTTCGTCATTCTCCGAGTTTTGGTGAAATCGTGTTATTTTTTCAAAATCGATAAAATGTGCTCAATTTTTAGAAATGTTTATGGATTTTTAATTGGTATTTATGTAGGACAAAATCTCTTTTTTATGGACATCATAAAACTAAAATATATTTTACAAGTTCTGGAAATTATCCTAACAATTTTTTGAACCTCTAAAAATGTTCTCACACTCAAAAAGTACATATGTGTAAAAAATTGAGAAGACTTTAGCAATTCAAATGCTGGCAAGATCTTTATTTAATTTATGCAGTCTGGACATTTTTATTACTGAAGTCTTCTCAATTTTTTCAGACTCTTTAAGTGTGAGAAAGTTTCCAGAGGCTCAAAAAAATTCTAGAATAATTTCTAGAGATTGAAAAATTAATTCAATCAATAATAATCCAATTAAAAATATTTTTTGAAAGATTTAATTGAATCAGCGAAAATTTCTGTTTGCTTGCGGTTACCTACGGACAATTTTTTTTTAAATTTCTTCTTGGCCGAGTTTTTTAATTTTACTGACTTGAAAATTTTTTTATTCCTGGAGGTCAAAAAGAGCTTTCTACTTTTGTGTGAATTTTACTAAATAATTTTCTAAGAGATAATTCCTATTTAATTCACCCCTGCTTTCGAAAAAAATGTTCTTGTATAAATATGAGAAAACTTATTATGGTACTTGAAAACTTTCCTGTGAAAAAAATACACTAGGAAAACATTGCCAAGACGCGGAAATCGAAATTGGAAAAATAGCGAACATTTAATTTCCAATTTCGAATTCTGCGTCTTGGCGATTTTTTTCCAGTGCATTTTTGTCACTAGAAAGTTTTTAAGTACCCGAAAAGATTCTTCTCCTATTTACACAGGTGTTACGAAATTTTGCCGATAACAAGGAGAAATAGGAATATAGATAAAAATTATCGCTTGGAAAATGATTCATAAAGAATTCTACAATTTTTTGTAAGTAAAACAAATATTTAACCTGTAGTCCAAGGCCTTTAAACGCTGAAAAGTATTAATTATTCTTTTTGTTTTGTAAAAATTACATATCACTTACGTAAAAGCAAAAATTATGACAATAAAATCATGGTAGGCATGGCTGAAAATAATTTTACCTTAATTTTCTTCAGAATACAACCCCTAAAAGTGAAAAAACCGAGGAAAAACCCACCCTCTGTAGGTGGTTGGAAATCTATGATGTGCTTTTTCATATACCTTAGATATTTTCGGCCTTAAATGATTAAAAATGACCTTTTCAAAGTTAAAATGTTTGACAGGGATAGAAAGCTACATTTATATTTTTGGAAACTACCCCTTAGAACGATATTTTGCGTCTTTCACAGTTCTGAACCTAATTTCTCATAGGAGAAGTCCTAGGTTGACTTCAGAAATATTGTGTAAATATTTAATAGTTTTTTTTTAAATTCATAATTGTTTATGCAACAATTAAAAAAATTTCTTGACTTAAAAAGAATCAATTGACCAATAATATTGATACATTTGATTGGAGAGTAAGGATAATATAGTCATTCATAATATTTGAAAAATCTGTTTCTTTTTTTTTACATTAAAACTTTTTTATTAACATAATTCAAAGTTGATGCAAGGACATAAAAGTGTCATAGACTTCAGCCGAATCGATTGACCTATAATATCAATACATTTCATTAAAATCGAAGGAAGTCCTGGTCATTTATAGTATTTGAAAAATCTCTTTTACAGTCAAACTTTTTTAAAACATTATTCAAAGTTCATGTAAGAAAAAAAGACTCCTTGATTTGAGAAGAATTGATTGGCCTCATTGCCTAATTATCTGACATCGTAGTAAAACAGTTTAGAACTTTTCTCAAAAGGACGGTATGTTACCATTTTATAAATTAAGGATGGTTTAAATGCCCAAAAACGGAATTCCAATTTTCTTTAAATTATTAATAAGGCTATGAAGTATTTAAGCAATGTTTCTGAAGTCATCCTAGGACTTTTCTTATAAGAAATTATGTAAAGAACTGTGAACGAAGCCAAATGCCTCTCTAAAAGGTAGTTTTTAATACACCCAACTCTCGGTTTCAGTCCAGAGTCGGGGGTTGCCTGCAAATAGCCTTGGTCACAAATCAGGGGGATACAAACGTGAACAGTCAGGGCAGTCAGAACCGTTTCCAATTAAAATAAATAATACTGCGCAATATACGCGAGTGACTACCCGCGCACTGCGCCTTTCCGCTACGCTCCTGGTGTTTTTCATGCACGAGTGGCAACCGTCTCTCGTCCCGTGAGCTGAGAATCTGTGTGGGCCAGCAGTTCTAGGAAGGCCGAGACACACATTTTACATTTTATAAGGTAATTTTATTATTTTATTGTAATAGTTATTGCTTTTATGTACTTTTTTAATTTATAAAAAATTGAACAATTATTTTTACACCAAATTAAAGATAATAGGGGGGAGGGGGGTGAGATAACAACAAAAGAAATTTTTTTTTTTCGTCCACAATTTGAAGGTGTAACTTTCAACATTTGTTTATGTATTCGGCAATATATAAATGTAACACGATCGTCGCCACTGCAAAATGTAAAAACCCAAACTAATAAGTCAAAAAGAGATACATTACCCTGTTTTTTGATAAAATACTTGACCTGAGTCAATCCCGAACCTCCTTAAAAAAAAGATTCTTGTTTTTACTGAAATTTTCTCCCCTTTTCATATGATTTACTGCTCGCAAAAACAAATATATTACATTCAGGGGCCACAGTCAGTCTCCTATTCTCCCTATTTTTCGCAAAACCCCCTAAAGTCCCTATATTCGAGAATTTTGTCCATTTTTCTCCCTTTTCCATTTTTTCTGATTAGTTTAGAGAAACTACGATGCCAAAGAAAAAAAATAGTCAAAACAGGCGCCGACTGCCTACAAGTAAGGGTTTCCTAGCTTTAGGTGCTTATATTTTTGGTCCTATGTCAATTTCGGCAATATGTCCATATTGGGCCCTATGTCAATTTTGGGCTTCATATCAATTTTGGCCCCTATACCAAATTTGGACACTATATCAATTTTGGGCCCTGTGCCAATTTCGGGCCCATGTCTATTTTGGGCCTTATATTAATTTTTGGCCCTCTATCAATTTTGGGCCCTACGTCAAATTCGGGCCCTATGTCAATTTTGGGTCCCATCTCAATTTTGGGTCCCATGGCGATTTTGGGTCTTATGCCAGTTTTGGGATCTATGTCCATATTGAGTCGTACGAAGGATGGACGGACGGACGTACACATTTTATTTTTCTGTCTAAAAAAGTGGTGCAACGATAGTTCTCGAAAATCTCGCAATCAATGTTTTTGAAAACCTGATTGGGCTTTCATTACTTGAAGTTGTTTCGTATCTTAAATTTTTGATTTTGAAAATCAAGTCTATATGAGAAATTATAGAAAAACTTATGTAAATTGAGAAACATTTGTGCTTTTTAAATATTTTTGTGCGATTTAATTATAACTTTCAAATTATCTAATAAATTATTCAATATATTATACATGTTTTATGTTAGTGCCGATTAACGATTAACCGATTTCGATATTTAAAAAAAATTATTAATTAACATTAAATGTTCCAAAATAACAATTAGCCCGATTTTTCAATTTCCTTCTGTGGACTTAAATATTTAAACAAATAGAACATCAAAATTATACATTTTACCAATATTCTTATTTTTTACCCTGAAGAAAAATGCAAAATTGAATCATTATGTATCAAAATGAAAGCACGTATACTTCAGGAACATAAATATTTAGTTTAGGATTCAACCAAAATGTTATAAACAAATTATATAAACAATTAGGTTGATGCGGTGCTCAACTACAGAAAAAAAATTGTTTAAAGTACAAATACCTGAATATTCCTCAATAGTATGGTCAGAATAAAAAATAACCATAAATATAAACATTTTTGTAAACAAATTGTGAAATTTGTTGATTTTGTCGATCTCACGGGTTATTTTTCTCATCAAACTACTTCAAAATTGAATTTTAATAGTAAAATTATTATAATAAAATATTAAATTAAGAATTTTTCAACGGAGAATTTTTTTTACGAAGTCATGTTGCAAGTAACACAATGGTCATGAACAACCAACAAAGTGTGTCACATACTTTCAATTATTTTTTGTTTTTTCGTTGTTATTATTTGTATGTCGTTTTATAGTGGTACTTATTATTATTACTAATTCTATTTATTATAATTAACAATAAACAATAAAATACTGTGGGCGCAGAAATGGAATCAAGCAACAGTTCATAATTTTTAATTGTTAATAGTCAATAACTCTGGAATTAAAACTTTTTTTGTGAATCTCGCTGAACTTAACTTTTCATATTAACTTTTTCAGTAATAAAAAAAAATAAAAAAATGTTTGTCTTTAACGGTGTAAATTTTTTGATTGTAGTTTAATAACAATACCCACTTGTAATTATTGAAAAATTTACTTATTGAAATTCCACTACCAGGATGCATTAAAGTAATGACAACGTAAAACGCGCTTATTTATTTGTAAAATAAGCTGTAGCTGACTATTTGATAATTTGTTAATAACATTACCAACAATAACAATTAGGAGTTGGTGACATATTTTATTAGTAGAACATCATCACTCAACTACGTGTAGGATGATTTAGAGACAAAAAATAACTTTTTTCATTGAATAATGGTAAATTTAATATTTGTTTATAATATTGACAATAACAATAGCAATATTTAACGCTTGCATTGTTCTATGTTTACAAATCATAATTTTTAGTTTATTTTTAAGTAGTTTGATGAGAAAAAGAAACCGTGAAATCTACAAAATTAAAAAATTTACAATTTGTTAATCAAAATCTTTATAAGAATAGCCATTGTTAATTTATGGTTATTTTGTATTCTAAACGTTACTCTTGCGGCAAATTTAGGCATTTTTACTTTAAAACAAATTTTTTTCTTCTGCTGAGCACCGCATTCAAGTAATTATTTATATAATTTGTTTATAACGATTGATTTTAATCTAAAACTAAATATTTATGTTTCTGAAGTATATTTATGTTCTTTTATTCTGATACATAACGATTTAATTTCCATTTTTTCTTCAAAGTAAAAAATAATATTGGTAAAATGTCTAATTTTGACGTTCTATTTTTTAAATAATTAAGTAATCAGAATTAAATAAAAAAATCAGGCTTAATGTTTTTCTGAAGTAAATATTTGTTATTGAGAACATTCAAGAAATAATGCCCCATATATGCAAGTAGTAGTAGAAATCATTCATAACAGTAACATCTATTGATTGCACTTTACAAGTATTGTTCAATGATTCAAAAATATTTGGTAATTATGTTGAACTAAAATATGTGCAAAAAGCAGTCTTAAATAGTCAAAAATCATGATTTAAAACAATTTATTTAAATGTAATGACAATGTATGATGCATAAGAATATTGTTATTGCTGTGTAGCTTTCGGAGGATAATTGAAGGCTGGCAGTACAGATCTAGATAACCAACATTTTTTTCGAAAGTGAGTTTATGGCATAACAACTTAAAAAAATTAAGTACACATTGTGGTAAAAGGATTTAGTATTGATATTTCTTGAAATTATTGTAATTCAATGAAAAAAAATATTTTCTTATTTTTAGCAAAAAATATCTATCATACTGTTACGTCGCGACCTTCAATTTACCTTTTCTTGGAACAGAATAATTTTTTTGAATGAAACCTTTTTTATTCTCATTCAGAATCCCCATATCTCAGGGACAAGTTTTTATTTCTGCAAAAAATTGAAAATTCGATTTTTAATCGCCATCCAAAGCCAATTTTGAGCACCCATGAAATTTTAATCTTAAAATTCTCGGTCGATTTTCTCGTAATTGGCTAATTTTTTCGCATCAAACTTTTTGCATCCGTATTCAGATACTTAATATCTCGGGAGCCTGTTTTTTTAAATTTTAACTGAAAAGTGAATTTTTTATCGCAATACACAGCCGAGCCTACACGAATTTTACGATAGTACCACTTTGATATTGTCAACTTTACATACATTTTCTTGAACCTAGATAACATTTTTTAATCAAACTGTTTTGGTCTCAATTCGGCAACACTTCAGCTTGGGAGTAGACTTTTGTTTCATCTTTAAATAGAAATTTCGATTTTACAGAATGCTTTTTCGCTCCACTGAAAAATTACCATTTTGCTGGTTATCTAGTTCTGTCCTGCTACCCATAAAATATAGGTTTAAGTACTAAGTTTAAGAACCCTTCCCACTGATAAAAAAATCGTTACCAAATAAGAGAAATATCATTTAATCAAATGAAATCATGATTATCTCCTTATTTCAAATTCAATGAGAATTTACGATGTATACGGATTTTTTTTTATTACGAATTTTATCGTGAACATAAGATATATATCTTTTTATGGGAGATCTGGGTAACAAACTACAACTTTTGGACCTCGTCCGAATTCGAAAAAAAAATATTTTATGCTCCGCCCTACTGTACATTTAAAAAACTTAATAAAACCCTTCTTAATAAGCTGATTTGTACCGTAAATCTTGACAATGATAAGGTCTCCTGCTGCACATTTCGTTGCACTAAATCTTGGCAAAAGTTTGTACACAATGCAGTGTGACACAGGTTAGTAAGATCGGGTTGGTGTGGCCTTAATGAGGTACTTCGAGCGGGAAGACCGGCCTGAAGCTCGCGGCCCTCACTATAAGAACCCCTGCCCCACCTAACTGCCTTCCATTCAGTAGCAAGGTAGTACTTACGTGCTCTCCCGTCTAGCCGATCTCTATCGCGATAGTATCTCGCAGATACATATACAGCCACACAACCCTGGATCCAAAACCATTCATTTGTTCCTCCTCAGGTATACAATCCTAGTATTTTCCCAACCACATTATCACCTATCTGATTCAGCATCCTTCCCAAAGATCTCGAAGAAGGCTCCTCCTCATACTGTAAATTCTTTCCAAACACCGATCTTTCTTTCTTGATCGATCATTTTCTTCTCCCTCGTTCCACTTCCCTCTCCTGCTTCTTCTTCTTCTTCTTGTTCTTCTTCTAACCCCCACTCCTGAGAAGGTCCTCCATTCAGACACCTCGTTCTCTTCAACCCACCCTGCTTATTCGCCCCTTCTTTCCCCTTCTTTCCTCTCTCACAACTTTTTGACCATCTCTCCCTTCTTTTCCCCTCCTCCTACCCTCCCTCTATTAATCTCACTCTTTCTCTCTGCTTCCCCGGCTTTTTCGCGACCGCTGTTCTTCGCAGTATTGAAAGCGATTTTCGCGAAAAGGAGTACCATCAGCAACTTCAGCCAGAAGACAGTTGGATCACTGTCTCTGGAAGTGCCTCCCCCTGTTGGTGATAATCCGGGTGACGTTGAAAAGAAGACGCTTCACCGGGGGGGAGGGGGCCAGAGAAGAGCAAAGAAAGGCGCAAGAGAGGATATGACAAGTATGTGATTTTACGCGAAAAAGACTCTCTACTCGGTGGTATTTCTAACGGTACACATGCTTTGGCAAGTGTGCTTTCGTATCGCGAGCTAACCGCGCAAGACGCTCCTAGTGAGTACGCGAGAAACTTGGACCCTAGCTACTCGCAGTATCCAGGAAGAATTTCAAACATCGTAGTATTTCGTACAATAACCTTCGTGGCACTTCACGAGCCCACCGACCTTCTTCAAGAAGAAATTTCGAATCACCGAGAGAAAAGACCTTGACCTAGTGCAGCACAGTATTTGCGGAGAACTTGGAACGCGCCCTTGACCGGAAATCATGGCTGACGTTGTGTTTTGGCTGCTGTGCACCTGTGCAGCAATCCTGACGATGATCCTCAAATTTGCACCAAGATTGATGAAGAGAGATGATCAGAGAAGGATTTCAAAGTTATCATGTCTTGCGAGGGGAGAAAATGTAACTTTTAAGGCTGATGGATTGAATGAAAGGAGTAAAGCTGATGGGACGATGGGGAAAGTTTTGAAGGGCCCTAGAGCATTACCGATAATTGGAAGTTTGCATCTACTGAGAGGACCCGGTGGTCCGTTTGAAGCCTTTACGAATCTGGCGAAATTGTATGGTGACATCTATCAAATTCAATTGGGTGTGGAAAAATGCGTCGTTGTTAGCAGTTACGATTTTGTAAAGGAAGTCTTGATCACAAAGGGGAACCACTTTGGAGGCCGTCCGGACTTTATACGCTTCCATAAACTTTTTAGCGGGGACCGCAATAATTGTAAGTATTTTTTAATCTTTTTTCCATGTAATTTAATTTTTATTTGAGAGAATTTTCATATTTGGAGAATCTTGCATACATCTGAGATAAAAGAAATATGTCTGCAAATTCAGACTTTTTTTGTGGTTTGTTTTGTGGCGGCTGACGAAAGATATATCGCATCACTTATTTCTTTTATAACTTTATTAAGTAAAAAGATAATTTAGAAATCCGAATTAAAACTTATGTACGGACCATTTTTAATGTTACATAAATTCTTATGAAAGTGACAACCATTTGCTAGAATTCTATATTCTTAAAATTAAAAGACAGCTTTTAGAATCTGGAAAATTTGAGAATAGTTTTTAATAGTTTATACCCTTATGTAGCAAATTTGTGATTCAAAAAAATATAATAAACTTTTTTTGAAGGTAATGTTATTGATAAACGTATATTTCAGAAAAAGGAGTTTTCCTTTCATGAAAAAAAGTGGGAAACAATTTTTTACTTATAGGCCGTTCAAAAAATACGCATTTTTTGAATGCCCCTCAATAATTATTATTTTAAATAAGAATTTTGTACAATTTTTGTTTTTATAAATTAAAAAAAGGAATATTAAGTGTATCAGATACGAAATTCCCCAATAATTCTGTGTTAGAATTTTCATGAAATTAAAATAATAAACATAATTGTAATACACAAATAGCTTCACTTTGCATTTAATATCTTAATTTATTTTATGAAAAATTCGATGTGGTGAGCCATAATCATTATTCTGCAACAAACAATTTATTTTTAATTTGCTTCATAAAAGGGAAACTATTTTCGTTTAAAATAGTGTTTCAGAGTGTTTGATAGTGAGGTGCTCCCGAAATAAAATTAGGCTTGCCAAAATTATTAAGTTAAATAAGCTTAACAACTCAAGTTAGATTGGAATAAAAGGGAAATGTTATACGCCTTAATTATTTATAAAATACTGCAGTTTGCTTCAAAGTTAGCTTGACTTTAAAAAATTTCAAATTTGTTAATATTCTGTAAAAATTATCAGTCATTCATGTTACATAGGCAATTTCCAAATGCCTTCTTAAAGAGTAAGATGAAATCCATTGTTCTTAAGTCACGAATTCGAATTTTTTATTTTCGAGTGAAATATTTTCCTTATGTTTGATTGTGTGGCATCATTTCTTCAAAAATTATTAGAAACAAATTAGAACAATGATATATTATCATTTTGTAATTTCTTATTATCTACACAGAAAAAAAATAGGAATTTAATTTTGTTTCAGGTCATTTTCTTACAAACTCATTTTGCACTTCAGTTGTGTTAGCTCTTTTGATCAATGTGAAATCTGAAAAACAATTGAATTGCTTTCAATATTGGTATTGCTCAATATGAACCAATCATGGTTTAATTTTGTTTCAGTACATTTTGAGGCCGCTTCTTTGTTTAAAATTACACTTGATTTTTTTCTGTATAATAAAGGTGGTACCTAGTATTTTCAAATTAGTTACTATGACACTATTCTTAAAGATTATTTTTAAATAATGAGAAAATGTGATAACTGAAAATGCAAATGTGCTGTTATTGCACCCAACCGCTTATCTCGAGAGATCGAACGTGAGTTAATAATTCTGAATGACTCATGGGTAAGAGTTTCAAACATTTTATGGTATCAAGTGAATATATTCTAATAGATTGTTTAAATTATTGAAATTAATCAGTGCAAAGAGTAGCTAATGAAATCTCCAACTTCCTTTCATTCTCACCCTAATGCTAACGGTGCGTCATACCGAGATTATTTAAAGCAACGGCATTGCACTTTATATTCCACATCCTTTGTAAAGCACTTTATATTCTTTTTTCATGACGCTGATTAAATGTGATCCTATTTTGTTGTATTGCACAGCGACTGCATACCTATGTCCAGACACTTTCTCAGTGCTGAGAGTTTTGTTTTTATAACTACCTAAAACAGGTTGAGAACATCCAATCTTTGATAGTTCTAATTTATCTACAAGCAATTGAAAATCTTCCGGCAAAAACCGGTCAGCAGGAGATCTAGTTGGCTGCAGGATACTAGGGCAAGCACATATATCAGGGAGAAGCTATAAAACAGTTGATCAATGGCTGACGCAAGGTCTTTAATTTCACTTGTAACTGTCATTTCCAGATTAAAATCATCTTGACTTTCGCAATACACTGTCCAATTAAAATTTGTCTGTAGCATTAGTCCTGTGGAGAATTTGTTTGCACTTTTTGAGATATTGCGCATGTATATCGCAAATGCATGGTGTCTTTCATCCTTTAGGTTTTGGTATTTTTCCACTAAAAATACTATCATCATTGACGAAAGTAGCGCTGATAAGAACTTAATGTTATTTTGGATAACGCAAATTGCTTCTGCTATTGATCAGTATTTGTTTGCGTTTATTAAGTGAAGAATGCAGAACTTTAATCCACATGTCCATTCACGCGCGAGCAGAGAAATTACTGCAGTAATGACCTCATTAAACGTTAATCGCTGTGTATTCGCGTTCTTAAGAAAAAGAGAAAGATGCTGTGCCTCGGGAGAGAGAACAGAGGGTCATGTTCGTTGGAATCGGACGAACTGACGTCATCAGGTGGTTTCGCATTGCGGAAGAAGTTCCGTATAGTGTATGCGGACATGTTTCCACGTTGCCGCCTTACTCTCACGTACCAGATATCTGTCTGATATAATAGTCTGGTGATTACGATGGAACACGATCGTCAGTCGTCTCGAGGCTCTTCTCGAAGATCTAAAGAGTAAAAATAGGAGACGAAGTGAAAGGAGAGAACTTAAGTCACGACAAAGAGATAAACCCATCCATGCCCACCTGCATGTCATTGTCAGTATCTGACATACGTAGAAAAAACTATGTAGCTCATACTAAATCCTCAAATATCATTCGTCATCCGAAGTCAGATAAAAACCTTGCAAACAGTTGTAAACCGAAACAGTTGTAAACCAAATTTTTATAAAGTTTTGTCCTTCTTAGAATTAAAAATGATCATTTTGGATTTGGTGTTGGTATACTCATTATGGGTTAGTAATGGACAATTAGATACAGTACCTTTATCAATGTCATATTCTTGATTCAGCATAATCCTCAATCTTAGGAACGTACGTGTGGAACAATATATTCTTTTGCGGCAAGAAGGCCAGAAAAGTTTTAACATGGGTTTCTTCAAAAACGTCATAGCTTATCATCATTCAATTTACATGATATAACAATACTTTTTAAGCATAAAGTTCTTCTGGTTAATTTCAAGATAGTGTTTGGATCAACTTAGAGTATTTATAGCACAGTAGCCTATGATATGATAGTTTATGTTGTCCAAGGTTTTGTTTACAGACTAGTTTCCCCTTAACTTCCTTATAGTATGTGTCGAGATAAATATGACTTTCTAGAGTCTATAACTTGCTAGAAGCTTCTGGAAAATCAATGCTTGCATAGCAAATGATCATCTACATTTCGCAATGTGGTGAATACATTTTTTGTTAACTTTCTAATAACGGTTAGAGTATGAGTTCTATTACATGTTTGATGTTCTGCATTTTTTTATGCATGACACAGTCGAATCAAGGTGAATCTTGATTTTCAAATTTAGTGCAAGAACGAGGTCGGAGAATCTGTTAGTTGTGAGGAAAGATTAGCTTAGTTTTTTTACCACATTCATTGTTTACAAATCGACCTGTCAATCCTTTGTACCTTTTATGCCTTCTCTTTTTCTTTGCTTTGGAAAACGAGCTTCATCATTCGTTCGTCGACTCCTTGAATTGACCATTATCTGCGATCAACTTTGTTTACGTGTTCGATGACCTACTATTCGCTTCGTTCTTCCGGGTGATCTCTTTTACCTGTCAGCCTGGCAACCATTAGATAATATCAGACTGACGAAGCATCCAGGAATTTGAATACGACTGTATTAAGTGTTACACAGTTTGCTTCTTCCCTGAATAATTCCTCGATAATCGTAAGTGGTTTAAGTATCCCAGACATTTCTGGATTTCCCTGTTGGCTCTGCAAACGGATTGCATAAGATGTTACAAACATTCTAAAAAATTTATTTCGCACAGAACATCTTCCTTTCTTGAAGGTATTTCTGTTTCTTTCCTCTTTGTATCTTTATGTTTTAAAACATGTTTAACGAAAGTTATATCTGGATCTCTTTCCATACTTGATTTTGGAGATCGTTAAATTTAAATCCGTAATTGTTGAAGACATAAAATTCTTGCTCTTTTTGTATTAATTAAAAAAATACCTGATGCTCATTCAATTTCTTTTAGACAGGTTTTTAACAAGATTAATCCAACTATACCCGGCTGCCTTACTCTTTCCGTCATAAGGGTTTCAAATTCTTTTCCTTGATCCTTATCGACAGTTTATTCATTTCTCATTCCTTATTCTTTAATTTTTGCTTTCAAATGGAAAGAATAATAAACAATCAAGAATTCAGACTAATAAAATAACTTGTAAAGGGTGAAGCTATTAGCGGAGATGCATACTCAAATAAGAAAGCCAGAAGAGATGACGTGGTGCGACTGGTTATCGGTATAAACTCGTAATACTGGGAGCAGGAAGCGAAGCCTGGAGAGTGGCTTGACAGTCGAATTAACCACTTCTCCGAATGGTCCGATGTATCTGCTCTCGCGCAACTCAAACTCGATCTCGATAACGATCCCGATCATCGAGCGAAGACTCTTATTTTCCGTTCAGTCTCGATGCGTAAGCGTAAGAGTATGAGAAAAAGGATGAAAGACACGCCAAGAATTTTGTTCGCGGTAGTGGGTATCGAAAATCGAGAAAGTAATTCCAAGAGACATTGGCCCAGGTGGTAGGAAATTTTGTTGATTCGAGGAAGTTCAAGGTCAAGGTTACTCCGAGTCATCCCACCTTTCACTCCCTTCTATACCATCTCTCTAGCACTACACGTGCGTATTTTTTTTAACTTTCGAACATTAAAAAAAAATGTAATAACACTTGGTAGTATTTCGGTAGTTGTGTGCAAATTCTAGTTAAGTCAAGCTAAGCTAAGATCAAGATTGTTTAATCATAAGCTGAGCTAATATCATTTTGAGTTGAACTTGATATTAGAAGAATGAGTCCACTAGATAAACCTCGATTTAAGTGATTGTAATGAATTTCTAACATTTTGAGCCTAGAATGAACCTCTTAGGTTCACAGAAAAAACAAAATGTAATCTTTACAGCGATTTCAGAGTAATCTCTACCTGCAACAAAAATTAACTTCACGTGTTAAGATTTACCCACCACATGGGAAACGGTTACCACGTCAACTCTATTAAATCTTATTTTGTTTCGATGCAAAAGAATTCAAATTCATCTACTTGAAAGTTAGCCGCAACAAAAATTCACGTCTGTTTTTTCTGTGTTAAAAAAAAGTCACTGAGGGAGTTTTGAAGTTGGAATTTAGAAAACCCGCTTTTCGTGAAAAACGCATCTAAAGTTGGCGAGTGCCATTCGCGCACATGATAAATGTTGTGTTCAAACATAAAAATTACCCACTTTCGGTCACTTCCGGAACACAAGGATGTCACCAGATAGAGCATAGATTTAACTGATTAGAGTAATAGACCAAAGACGAGAGCCGAAAAATAATTCTTATTAAAAAATTTGTATCTGTTAGCCAAAGAAATACCAAATGTTTGCAGTGTCTTTTAGATATTTTCTTTCCTGTTCTTTGCAATTGTTATTTGTTCTAATTTTTCCAAAAGTTTAACCATCATCCTTTACTCTGAAGAAAGTCCTCTTGATTGGTTACTGTATCAAAAAGGGAACATTGCAAACGCTTTTGAGACTTGTTAGGATTTTTTTAGGACACAACAAATTTAAATCTCATTCCGTGCGCATAAACTGTACTATAGAAACTTATTTATTGGTGATTAAAACAGCTCTTCATATATATATATATATATATATATATATATATTGATTCATTTTCCAAATTTTTATAGATCCTTATAAAAATGTTGTTTACTGTTGCGTCAGTTAAGAAAACTGGCTCGAGCCTGACAAGGGTGTAACACTTTTTCAGATCAATGCCCTATGTTTGAAGAACTTGGCAATTCCATATCAAGACTAAAGAACATTTCTAGACTATAATACTTTTATTTTTGATAAATAATCAAATGTGGAAAATAATAATAGTTGTTTCTTTGAAACTAGAATTTCTAACTGGACCCTTGCCAAGGATCCATTTAAAATGGGACGAAATGGGGCATTTTCTGCATGGGTTTTAACATTACGCAAACGCTTCCAAAGTTTGAATTACAGATGAAGTTATTTTCCAATTCTACGTCGATAATCTAGTGCTTTGATTTTCATGTCTGAATACTGGATATCCTTCTGAATTTCATCACCTGGTGAAATAAATGAAATCTTTTTGAACATTTTCAAAAACGTGTGAGACTTACGTCTACCAGTCGATTGAAATCATGATGAGTATTTTTAGTGAATTTGGGTGCGCTGAAAACGAACCTGGTCTCAAAAATAGTCTATCTTATAAGGGCTTTGAATCAATTGAGGTGAAAACCCCGATTTTTACAGTTTTTATAAGCTCATAGAAAATGAGTCCAAAGTGCTAAAGACTTGATTAAGGGCAAATTTAATTTAATCATCTTACTGATTTATAGTTAAGGGGTGGTTTGTTTAGAGAGGTTTGTATGGTGAAAGGTATACAAGTATCGAGATACATGCATATTTTGATTTTTTTAATTCATTCAGCAAAACAAGCTCTAAACGGTTTAACAGCTGAAAAACTTTTACTTCAATACAATTATACTTTTTGTTAAAGATAAAGTTTAGGCTTGATTTGAAGCCCTTAACGAAGTCATTACCACGTCGGATTCATTTTCTAGGAACATCTGATAATGGTCAAAATAGGGGTTTCAATCCCAATATATTCACAACTCTTACAATATGAACACCCAAATTCACTAAAGACACTCATACTCATTTGACTCGGCTGGTAGGCTTAATTCGTAAATGTTCTTGTATTCGCAAATGTTTCTGGATGGGCCTGCTTATCAATTGAACCATATTTATCACAAAAGTATAGCTTATTGTTCAACTATTAGATTCTTTCAAGAATTAAAAATCTCATGTTTTATTTTCGTGACAAGTTAAGTTAAAGCATTTTGAAGATTCTTCTCATACGTATATACCATAATATGTAGCATCATTCTAAAAATGTTTTGTTATATTTCAGCCCTGGCTTTGTGTGACTGGTCGGACCTGCAACGGAAGCGGCGATCGTTAGCACGGAGCTTCTGTTCACCACGCGGTGGCAGTTTGCAGCAAGGGGAATTATCGCGAGTGGCCAGTCTGGAAGCTTTCCAATTTCTGAGGACCCTTCATCAGGAAGATTCTCTTCCCGTTCTTAACGGAGAACAGCCTTTGAAGCCCGTAATATTAGCAGCTGCTGCGAATATGTTCACTCGTTATATGTGTTCAGCCCGCTTTGGCTACAATGACAATGAATTCAACAAAATCATCAGGAACTTCGACGAGATCTTTTGGGATATTAATCAAGGCTACGCAGTTGACTTCATGCCTTGGCTATCACCCTTCTATTCGAATCTTTTCAAACGTCTCCACCTCTTGACATCTGAAATCAGGAATTTTATTCTCGACAAAATCGTCTATCCTCGTAGAGCAAATTTAGATGAGAACGGTGTTCCACGTGATTTCACTGATGCTCTACTGCTCCACTTGGAAAGCTCTGAGTCGGATCTAACGTGGGAACACATCATTTTTGAACTGGAAGATTTCGTCGGCGGTCATTCCGCGATTGGGAATTTGGTGATGCTGATCCTGGCTAATACAGTCATTCATTCTGAGGTGCAGAAGAAAATTCAAGAAGAATGTGATTTAATATTGTCACAATCAGGACGTCACTTAGTCTCTATGGATGACCGAAAAGACATGCCCTACACAGAAGCTGTTATTTGGGAAACGTTAAGAGTCACGAGTTCTCCAATTGTTCCTCATGTCGCTACTCAGAATACTGAAATAGGAGGGTATTCTGTGAGCAAAGATACAGTTGTTTTTGTCAACAACTACCAACTGAACTTAGGCGAAACCTACTGGGGATCTGATGCAAAAGAATTCCGACCAGAACGTTTCTTGAGCTCCGTCGTCGACAAGGTTGATGGCCAACGAAGAACTGTGGTAGTCAAGCCAAACTACTTTCTTCCTTTTTCTACTGGCAAGAGAACTTGTATCGGTCAAAGGTTGGTCCAAGGATTAACATTTGTTTTAATCACGACAATTCTCTCACAGTTTGATGTCCTATCCTCTGGGGACTTGAAAAGTTGTCTACTCCCAGGAGTTGTGGCGCTACCGCCTGAAACATTTCATCTAGTTCTGAAATCACGAAAGAAATTCAATAGTGATATGGAATTATGTTAGACTGATTATTTTACTGGCGAGTTTCACTATTACTATATAAGTTAGCATAAGTAAGTTTATGTTGGGTATGAATTTTCAGATCTAAGACAAAGCCAAAAAATCTGTGTTCTTTTTTCAAATTAATTAGAACTGTAATTGCCGATTTAGACTTTGTATTTTTTAAGGAATGTCATACAATCAATTAGAAGGTCTAGAATTACTATTAATAAGAACAAGGTAAAGTTAATCAGTGTAAGAAGGAATCTATACTGTAGGCGGAAAAGTCCAATATTCATCTCATCTATTATTTTTTAAACATATTTTAGAATTACTCATAGATTTTGGTAGCAAACAGTAATGTGGAATTGAAATCTTCTAAGTTAAATAAAAGGATTTTTCAAACAATTTTATAGGATCTATTGTTTGTTACCAAAATTTTTGCATAAGTATACAAAATTTGACAAAGTTATTTAACCCATAGGATTTTTGTTTGGCATTCTTCAACTTGGTTTAAAAAAAATGAAAAAGAACTCTACATCCTTGTAGAAAATTGGTCGGAAATCATAATTTTGAGATTCATAACGGTACCTGTAATTCATTTATGCTTATGTATTTTTAAGTTTTCTGAATAACTTTATCGAAATTTTCAAACTTGATTTATAAAATACTTTATAATTCATTTTTATATTTCGTTCTTAGATTATTATAAATTGAATCGTTCGTAAGAAATATTTTTTTTTTCACCTTCATATTCATAGAGGAAACCTGACTCATTCTGAACTTTAGCCATGTTTGCTGTCATGATCAATGTCAAAATTGAAAATCAATTGAATTGCTTTCAATGTTCATATTGCTCAAAATGAATGTTGTTTTGTTCAAAATGTAAGTGTGCAATTTTGTAATGAGTTAAGTGAATCGCTTGTATAGTAACATTTTGTACGTGGTGCTTTTAAATGTATTTAATCTAAGAACTCTCGCTACATCTCGTATGTGTATAAAACATATAAGATTGACTATACGGAGGTAGTTTACATCGAAAAGTACCATAATTGATCGACAAGTTACCATAAATTATAACAATTGCCGAAAATTTACATAAATTTATGGTATTTTCTGGTAACTTGTGGTTCATTTATGGTAACGTTCGGTAACTTTCACAGGCCTCCTTGCAGAATTTGTCACGATGGTAATATTATAGTTATCGTGGTAAATACGACATCCGCATAACTTCTATACAACGCTATAAAACCTACAGTAGCAAGAGTTACTGCGGTGTAAACTGCCTCGCGATATTAAAACATCCTAGTTATAAGAAAACAAGAATTATTTTCATGTTTAATACATACACTCAACTCCCGATATAAGAACTCCCGGTTTACGATAATCCTAGATCTGATGGCCTCCGCAGTTTCATGTTGAGAGGAGCCGCGGGGCCGAAAAAGAGGGGGTGCTTAGTCAAGCGTGACAAACAGCTCGAGGGCCGCACTTTCAGCGTGTTAGTTGCATCAGGATGCGTCATGCGTCAAAATCCAACAGAAATGATTCATGCGGCCCTGCCTGTTTACGTTTGGAATCCACCGATTCAGGATCACTGCAAGCCATGCCCGAAACCATTCTTATATCGGGAGTTGAGTGTAATTTGCTATTTAACTAGAAATTTCTGAAATGTTAATGCTTACTGTTAACAGTTTTTTCAATGCTAAGTAATGATAAGTAAACTTGACTGATTTTAAAAGATCTAGAAGTGAATATATGTAATATGTAATATTGTTGACTCTTAGTGTTCTATTTATCATCGATTATAAATACAAACAGGTAATCACTGCAAATGGTCTCATTATTCTAGTTCCTCCTTCACCTTCGATATGAATTTCTCAAATTTAAACAGATTGGATCAAATGTAAAAATTATGGGTCGATTGATTAAATACCTACAGCTTTTACCAGGATGGCCGAAAAACTTTATTTTCAAAGTCCCTGACTTTTCTCTGACCCTTTATATTCAAAGATCTGCATTTTAATCTTTCAACATTTTGAACATAGGATCTTTTATAAACGGAATGAAACATTTTTAGATTGAAATAAAAAATGTAAATTCATTTATTTATTTGAACCAAAAAAGGTGACGAATTTTCTGTCTCAATAGACGATTTTTGAACAAAACCTTGGATAAAACAGTTGAATTTTCATCCAAAAAAGATGACTTTTTCACAAAATACTTGAATTATCAAGAAAATATTAAAAGTCTTAACCAAATACTTCAATTTTCTACATAAAAAGATGAATTTACATCAAATAATCGAATTTTAAAGCAAAAAAGATTAAGAGTCAACCAAAAATAGTTTTATTTTCAACCAAATAGTTGAATTTTCAACTAAAATGTTGAATTTTTAACAAATAATGAAATTTTTAACGAGATAGTAGAATTCTCAAAATAGTGGAATTTACAAGCTACAAAGATGACTTTTAAAAAAATATATAATAGTTGATATTTCAACCAAAAAAGATGAAATTTTTCCCAAAAAGATTAATTTTATCCAAGAACATTAATTTCATTCCAAAAAGGTGAATTTTCAACTAAAAATGATACATTTTCAACCAAAAAGTTGCCTTTTTAACAAACAATGAAATATTTGACAAGATAGTGGAGTTTTCAAGCAACAAAGATGAGCTTTTCAAAGAAAATATAATATTTGATATTTTAACATGAAAAAAAATTTTTCCCATAGAGATGAATTTTCAACTAAAATGATAAATCTTCAACTGGAATAGTGTTCCAATTTTAAATGAAAAATAGTTAAATTTAACCAAAAGGGACGAATTCCCAAGAAATTACATAAAATTTTAACCAAAAATTTGAATTTTCAGATAAAAAAGATCAATTTTCAACCAAACATGGAATAGTTGAATTTTCAGAAAAAGAAAATCATCAACCCATCATCAATATTTAACAAAAATAATAAGTTTTTAACAAAGTACTTCAACTTTCACCCAAGAAGTTGAATTTTCAAATATGACAAAAATGAATTCTCAACGAAATATTTCCTAGCAGTTGATATTTCAAACAAAAAACATTTTTATTTTCAATCAAAAACAGTTGATAATTCAATGAAAAAAAAATTTTAATTTTAAAGAATAAAAACAGTGGAATTCAACCAAAAAATACGAACTTGCAATAAAATAGTTGAATCCTCAACCAATTAGTTGAATTTTTAAATAAAAAGATCAATTTATAAAGAATAATGGAATAGTTAAAATTTTAATATACAAAATTAATTTTTAAAAAATTTCAACAAAATAATTTTTCCAACCAAAACTACTTTATTAAAAATTCTGTTTTATTTTAAATTCATCATTTTAGTCAAAAACATATTTGTGTGATTGGCAATTTTACTGCTTTGTTGAAAACTCGCTGTTTTTTTATGGGTTAAAATTTGATTTTTTAACTGTAAATTTATTTATTTAATTTTTGTTTGAAAATTCACCTTTTCCAGTTGAAAATTTAACTATTTTTTTAAAAACTTTATGTATATTGTTGAAAATTCGCCTTTATTGGCAGAAAATGAAGGTTTTTTGTTAAACATTCATCTTTCTAGTTAAATTCAACTGTTTTTTATCTCCAATTAAATTTTTGTTTGGTTCAAATATAAACTGTTTTTGATTCAAAATTGAAATATTTTTTAGTTGAAATTAAAAAACTATCACATTTTTTGATGAGAATTAATCTTTTTTTATTGAAAATTTTGCTACTTGGTTGAACAACTGTGTTACCAATTAATTTTTTTGGGTAAAGATCAATGATTTTACATTTAACTATTCCTTTTTTGGTTGAAACTTGATTTTTAG
This sequence comes from Andricus curvator, assembly GCA_932195095.1. Taxonomy (NCBI): domain Eukaryota; kingdom Metazoa; phylum Arthropoda; class Insecta; order Hymenoptera; family Cynipidae; genus Andricus; species Andricus curvator. The sequence goes on along the minus strand of CAKNYM010047281.1, from coordinate 133,881 downwards.
TAGTCGGAAATTTAACTATTTGCTTGAAGGTTCATGTTTTTTACTTTGAAAATTCGTCTTTTTTGGTAGAAAATTATTCTTTTTGGCGGAAAATTATTACTTGCTTAATTCAACTAGGGTAAGTTGAAAGTTGAACTGCTTTGACAAAAATTCATTATTTTGGGTAATGATTCATCATTCAGGTTGGAAATTCAGCTGATTGGTTGAAAACTAATCTATTTTAGTTGAAAATTCAACTTTTTCATTGAAAATTCATATAATTTCTTAAAAATTCTTCTTTTTTTATAGAAAATTAATCTTCTTGGCGGAAAATTCATTTTTTTTTTAATTCAACTACTTTTTGTTTATGATTTATCATTTTAGTAGACAATTCATCTGTTTAATGGAATATGGTATTTTGTCGACCAGGTTAATTAATTAATTAATTTTCTGATGTTAAACATTGCGATCTACTGGTCGAATAATTTTTCTGGTTTTTCCGGGCTGAGGCAGATTTTTTCTCGTTTCACCAGAAAAATTATTTGACCAGTAGATCGCAAGGTTTACATCAGAAAATTAATTTATCTGTTTAGTGGAAAATTGAATTATTTTCTTCAAAATTCATTGTTTTTTGTAATTACGTTTTTTTTAAGTTGAAATTTCAACTGTTTGATTGAAAATTCATATAATTTCTTTAAAATTCTTCTTTTTTTGATTGAAAATTATTGTTCTTGGCGGAAAATTCATTTTTTTTTAAATTCAACTACTTGGTTGAAACTTGAACTGATTTGTTAAAAATTCAATCTTTTTGTTCATGATTTATAATTTTAATAGAAAATTCATCTGTTTGGTTGAAAATTGAATTATTTTCTTCAAAATTCATTGGTTTTTTTTTCAGTCACACAAAACAGTAAAAGCGTCATGTGCGGTCAACTAGACCTAGAACTAGACCTATATGTTTTTAGGTTCGTTGAATTAGTAATTTAAAATGATCTCAACTGTAACTATCATTGAATAAATCAGCTATTCAAAATGCTGTAATCAGTAACTTTCACTGAGTAAATCTGTCCTTTATAATTATATAACCAGTAATTTTCACAAATTAAATCAGTCATTTTGATTGATCTAATCCGTAACTTGCAATGTGTTAACCAGACAGTTATGGTTCATTTATATAATTTATTAAAATGTAGGAGTCAATCAGTGGAATTATGACTGATTTAAATATAGAGTGCGTACAAAATTTAATGAGAAACTGTGCGAAAATCGTGTTTTTTTTTAAATACGAAACACTTGAATGGTGAGGTGTGAAGAGTGAAAAAAAATGAAGAAAAATGGAACCTATTCTAGGTATGGTTTGGAGAAGTTTTGACTAAATGACTAAATTTAAAGAAGGGATCTCTCTTTGAACCTTAGACGAAGGAGAAGACGATCACCTTGGCTCGCAGACGCTGATGTTGTTCGACATTGCCAGTAGAGAGAAGTCCTTCTTTTGGCTCGTCTGCCTCATCCACCCAGGACGACGTTTTTACGTGTGAGATTCGTGCACCTACCATCATTCCTTGCTGCCCTTGAATTTCAAACGTGCTTTATTTGATTTCATCTTATTATTCGCACTGTTACTACCGCGTGTCTGTTATATTTCTTCTCTTCCTGTTCTTTTTACCTTGTTACGCTTGCAATCCTCATACCTCATAAAGATGCCACTCGGATCCCTGGCCCACTTTCGAATACCGTTTCCAGTATAGTATAACACATTTACCCCCTCTGACAAGGATACCCGACATCATCGTGTCCTGTCCTGTCCTGTCCATCTCATTAGAGAATCATGGGATTAGAAAAACAAATCCAGATTAAGGTGCATTACTAGGGTGCTTCCAAAATGGCAAAGTTTTCAAAAGCCAATGTGCTTTTGCGCACTCTAAATTTGAATCAGTCTAAATTTGACAGATTAAATTAATCAAGTATGCTTTGACTAAAAATTCAGTCATTTCTACTGACAAAACAGTCCTCTTAACAGATGAATCAGTCAATACTGCTGACTGAATCAGTCAGTCAATTGCAGTGACTGGTTTTCAGTAAATGGAAGTGAGTGATTTTTCTGCTATAATATAATAGCAAAAATTATTTTTAAATTAAAATCCCTAATCAAATGATAAAATAAATAAATGACTGATTGACACATTGAAAGTTACGTATTAGATCAATCGACACGATCCTGATTTAATTAGTGAAAGTTACTGATTATGTCATTCAAAATGGCTTTGTTTAGATCATTCAAAATTACTGATTTGGACAGTGGACGTGATTTAAGTGATTGGATCAATTTGTCCTTTTTGATAGAAAATAAATCTTCTTAGTTCGAAGTTATTCTTTTTTCTTGAATCCTACTATTCTTGATTTACAATAAAAATATTTTTGGGATGAAGTATCATCTACTGCATTTTTTGTCAAAAATCCATTTTTTTATTGAAAACGCAACTACTTGCTTGAAAGTTGAACTTCATTGTTAAAAATTAATTGTTTTGGGTAATGATTTATTATTTTAGTTGAAAATTCGGGACAACTTGGGAAATTCCGAAAAATAAAATTGCCGACATTGTGAAATCCCCGAATAATAAAATTCGCGAAATTATAAAATTGCCGAAATATAAAAATCCTGAACTTGAAAATCCCGAATTTAAACAATTAAAATTGTTTTTTTATCAATATTATTTATTTATTGTAAATACAATAATCCAATATTTCTATCGAAGTAAAAAAAAAATTTAGAGTTTGAATGTTTCAAAAATTATTGTTTGAATTTGAAGTAAGAATAATTGTATAAGAATTGTATGGAATTATTAATTTGAAAACACATGCGCCTCCAACGAAAACAAAAAATGTCTCGCCAGAAAAAGATTTTTTTTTTAAATTATTGTTAATTTAAATTCAAACAATAATTTCAAAAACTTAAAACATTAAATACAATTTTTCTTCGGTAAAAATATTTTTTTATTTTATTTTTAATAAATAAATAATATTTACTGAAAAACAATTTTTTTCATTGTTTAAATTTGGGAATTTTTATAATTAAGGAAGTTTCTCGCTCGTATATTTTATAATGCGGCAATTTTCTGTCCTGAATTTTAAAAACTCGGGATTTTTATAATTTGGCAATTTTCTAATTTCGGAAATTTTATTATTCGGGAATTTTACCGTGTCGGAAATTTTCTTTTTCGGAATTTTCCAGTCATCCCGAAGAATCATCTGTTGGTTTGAAAATTTAAATATATTATTCAAACTTTGGTTTACTTTTTTGTTGAAAATTAATGTTGTTAATTGAAAATTGATTGAATCATTTCATTTTTTGCTGAAAATTAATTTTTTTAAGATAAAAATGCAGCTATTCGTTTAAGGATTAATAATAATTCATCATTTTAGTTGAAATCTTATTTTTGTGGTTAATAATTTATTAATTTGTTAAAAAATCGTTGTTTTTTTTTTGGTTGAAAATTAATTGTTTAACTATAAATTCATCTACATTGGAACTTGGATTCAATGAGGGCGGATTTACTGCTTCCGAGAATTGTTGCCGCGGCGGCGGCGGTTTCGCGTAGCGGAAAGGCGCAGTGCGTGGGTACTCACTCGCGTATATTTCGTAATATTAGGAAACGGTTCACACATCCCTGACTGTTTACGTTTGAACTGTCTAGATTTATCACTAAAGGCCACTGAAGCCATCCCCGAAACCGGTGGTAAATCCAAGTTCCAGATTATTCCATTTATTGTTGAAAACTGATCTTTTTCAGTTGAAAATTCAACTTCTTGGTTCAAAGTCAAACTATTTTGTTAAAATTCTTTGTTTTTTGTTGTTAAATATTCATAATTTTTGTCAAAAACTTATTTTTGTGGTTGGTAATTTAACCACTTTGTTGAAAATTCATTGTTTTTTGTGTGGAAATTCATCTTTTTAGTTAAATTCAACTGTTCTTTATTTCAAATTAAATTTGGTTTTTGTTGAAATATAAACTGTTTTTGATTAAAAATTCAAACCTTTTTTAGTTGAAATTAAAATACCATTACATTTTTTGTGGAGAATTCATCTTTTTTATTGAAAATCTTACTACTTAATTGAACGCCTTTGTTACAAATTAATTTTTGTTTTTTAAAGATCCATTGTTTTACTTATACATTCATCTCTTTGGTTGAAAATTTAATTTAAAAAAAAATTTAATTAGTTCTTCATGGTTTATGGACAATTATTTTTTTAAACTGAAAATTCAACTGTTCCGTTTTTGGTTAAAAATTCATTTTGAATAAATATTCATGTAACTGCTTGAAAATTAATCTTTTTTGGTAGAAAATTAATCCTTTTTGGTAGCAAAAGTTGAACTGCTTTGTTGAAAATTCAATCTTTCTACGTCTCAGAGATGCGGGAGTATACAAAATCCTTTGTTCTCGTGGTAAAGTCTATATTGGAGAAACCGGGAGAGCGGTGAGCCAATGTGTAAAGGAACATGAGAGTAAAGTCAGGCTAAGACATTTCACGCAATCAGCACTACCTGAGCATCATATCGAAGCAGGACATAACATTTTATTTGAGAAAACAACCGTCATCGCAAAAACGTACAATATTTTCCCAAGAAAACATAGAGAAGAAATCGAAACCTTAAAACACCCTAATAACATCAATAGGGACAATGGATATAATACCAATCCGATTTGGCTTTCCGTCCTCCCGGGTTTAAAAAAAAAGACTTGATTGGCCAATCAAGTTCGACCAGTCCCCACGATGGGGGGCTCTGGCCAATCACAGGCATCGTAGTGAATATATATGAGGACAACATAACCTGGAACTTCAATTTCAGGTCAGCCCGAAAATTTGAAACCCGAAAAGTATAATTTAAATTTATTATAATGAATCATCGTGAAAGCATTAAATCTATTATTCAATCTTTTTGTTCATGAACTATCATTATAGTTGAAAATTCATCTGTTCTGTTGAAAATTGAACATTTTTGTTCAAAATTCATTGTTATTTTTAAATTAATTTTTTTCAGATTACATTTAAACTTTTTTTGGTCATGAACACAGGCACATAAAACAGTAAAAGTGTCACGTTACCGCTCAAAATAGGCGATGAAAATAATTTTTCAAATATAATTAACTTAAAAAACAAAGTTCAATTTTCAATTTGTGCCGCACTAGAAGTTTCTAGAACGTTAGATTCGCACCCTATGTTGGTCAGGGAATTTTGATGAAAATTAAGAAATTTTTTCAAGCGTGCTTAAATTTTTTTAAATAATTGTAATATAAAATTAAATAACGATATTTTTTTATTTGTAAAGGTAAATTTATAATACTGAATTTATACGTATTTAAATCAAATTCCTTTTGATCATTATAACTAATCTGAGCAAAAAATATATTTTATTGAAAATATTAATGTGTTAAATATGCACTAAATTTGAACTATTTAAAATTCATATACGGAAATAGTATAAAATTTTGTTATAATTAATAATAAAATTCATGAAATTTAAAATAAAATTCTAGATTAAATTTACATCGACACCATTACGAAAATAATTGTTCTATCATAAAGTTAACGTCACAGAGTGAAAAACATCGTTATTCAATTTTATATATAAAAAGTAACATGACTACACATTTTGATTTTCATAAGTTTCGATGTTTAATAGAAAAATCGTAATTTTTATCAGAAAAAGAATAAAGACAATTTTGTAGGTCTTCTTAAAAGCAACAATTTTTTGTTTGAACTTTTTTTATTTATAAAAAAACCTCATCACGATTTAAACAAAAACTAAACGTCTTATCAAAAAATGTTCCGAAGTAAATTTGTAGGTCTTTTTAAGGTACGATTTTTTTTTTATTTTCTTCACATCGCAGTTTTTCTAGAAAATAAAATTCTTCATTTCGAAGAAAATTTTCCACGATAAAATGAAAATCTACGCGTCCTATGAAAAAATTGAATTTTCTAAAAGATTTATTATAGTTTTGACTTTGAACAGGAAATTTTTGAAAAGAATGATAATTGTGAGTTGGTTGAGGGAATTGTCCAAAAGAATTATAATTCTGATTTATACCTGGATTTAAATAAGAATTATAATATAAAGTTCAATTCCGACTTGGAACAGTGAATTTTCGAAAAAGAATAATAATTTTGAGTTGGAACAGAAAATTTTTCGAAGCAATTATTTGTAATTTTGAATTGAATCCGAGAATTTTTTAGAGAAATCATCTTTCTGACTTGGCACAGTGAATTTTTGAAAAGAATCACAATTGTGAGTGGGAACGGGCAGTTTTCGAATCAAATTATGATTATTATTTGGAACAGGAAATTTTCGAAAAGAACTCTAATTCTGTCATGAAACAGGGAATTTTCTAAAGGAATTATGATTCTTATTTGGAACAGAGAGTTTTGGAAAAAAACTTTATTTTTAAAACGGAATGGGGGATTTTGGAAAAGATCTATTACTCTGACATGGAGCAAGGAATTTTTAAAAAGAATGTCAGTTTTGAGTTGGAACAGTGAATTTTTGAAAAGAATTATTATTCTGATTTGGAATAGTTTTAATTTTTTTTTAAATAGTTTTAGAAAAGAGCTACAATTCTGACATGGAACAAGAAATTTTCCAAAACAATGACAATTGCTTAGTTGGAATGGGGTATTTTCGAAAAGAATTATGATTTTGATTTGGAACGGAGAATTTTCCAAAAGAATTGATATTCTAAGTTAAGACATGGAAATTTAAAAAAGAAGTATAATTACCAGACCGAAAAAAAGAAAAATTAACCGGGAAATGGCCGGGATTTCAACATCTTCCGGCTGTTAGACACTCTAATAATACTCCATGTAACCGGAAAAGGAATCCTGATTAGATCAAGTATCAACTTTTCTATCAAGTCAAAAAAAATAGGGACAAACACAAAAAGTACTAGACATGTCTGATTTAATTTTTTTTCTCTCCAAATTTTCACAAGTTCTCATAAGATTTATTGCCCAAAAAAACCCTGCTGAAATAAGATAGGACTGCCGTACCTAAAATGTTCAGATACGTCCTGCAGGTAGAGAAATTTGTAAGGACAAAAATATTAGAAAAGTGCAATTTTAATTTTGTCCAAAATATGAACACGTGATGGTAAGGGATTTACATGAACAAATTAAAAACAGTCCTGTCATGGAAAAAATTTATTAGAATGATGTACTAGAAAAGTTGAATTTCATTTTTGCAAAATTTGTACGAGTGCTTATAGAATTTAAATATATTAGAAAAACCTGCTGAAAAGAACTAGTGAATTTGATTCATGACGATCATTTCCTGATAATGTCGAGATTTTCTCGAAAGTAGTGATCTCGAGAAACGATCGAGACGAGACGATCATCTCGTTCGAATAAAGTTTCGTCTCGTATCGTGTTCGCAGTTTTAATTCATCTGACAATATTTTGTAAAAGGGTTTAAATGCTCGATATGCATCACTAAATAGGACCAAAGTTCCAAAAAAGTTCAAAATACCAATGCAGAATTTTTTCGGACAAAAGTACTACAAAAGTGTCTTAAATAAACTGCAAATTCGAAATTATATAAATCCAGTTACGAATCCCGAATTGAAATATTTTTTGAAAGATGGATTCGTAAAATTGAGTCTTCAGATTAACGAATAATAATTAATTTCGGACCAGTTATATAAAAGTGCAATAAAAACCGCTCATTGCATATAAATGATAAAAATCACTATATATGTTAATCTAGTTTCTCTTTCTCACTTTCTTCACAGCTTTGGCATTTTTTATATGTACCTATGTAAAGGTTTGATAGTTCATCGAGTCAAACTACTGGCCAACTTTCGCGAATCGTTTCAACATTTCCTCACTGCTAATTGCAATTTTGCTTTAGAGTCTATATTAAACCAAATTTCCTTTTGAGATTTTAGTCCTATCGTCTAGGATATTTTCAAATCATGTCTAGGTACTTTGCATAAAGAAGACTCCACCTTATCGAGTCATGTTAAGAAGCAAGGACTGGATCGTAAACCAGTCTTAGATTCTTTACTGAGCTTAGGAAAAATAAACAGCAATCTGATGGGAAACTAGTCTTAGAAGTTGCAACACCTTGATAAAAAAAAGGGTTTCAAACATTCGTTTCCCAGACGTTATATCTTTTGCCATTTGCAAAGGTCTTCTAGGCTTGCCTACATTTTTCTGGTTTTGGAAACTCAGGGATCACAGCCGTTCAGCAGTTCAATTTTAGATAAAAAGGGGATTACAAGGGGGTTTCATTTATTACAAAAACTTGTTGCATCATATGGGTATCGTGTTTAAAATTTTATTTTTAGAAGCTTTCAAAAATCGGTTGAACACTTCAGCACTTTCTACTGATAAAAATAAATCCGAAAAAGATTCAAGTAGATCAAAAATTGATAATTAGATGAGGAACAGAATTAAAAAATATTCATGTGGACTTTAAAAAAATGTATTTTTATCAGTAGATAGATTTGAATTCGTTATTTTTATCGATGTTTTGCACCTCAATTCGAACTGAATTAACAGAATTCAACAAGAAAATCCTACTATTTTTGGTTGAAAAGGCTACTATTATATTTTTGGTTACTAATTATATTATCTGGTTGAAAAATTCATTATTTGCTTGAAAATTGAATTATTTTATTGAAAATTCAACCATTTGGTTGAAAAATAACTTTTTTGTTGAAAAGTTCTACTTTTGGGTTGAAAACTCACTTTTTCTGTAGAAAATTCATCTTTTTGGATTGAAAATTCAACAATTTGGTTGACATTTTTTTCTTTCATGACTGAAAGATCTGTTTTAATTAACTTTTGGTTAAAAAATCAACAATTTTGTTGAAAATTCGTCTTTTTTGGAGGATACAACTATTTTTTATTTTAAATTATAATATTTTTTGGTTGAAATGTCAACTATTACATTTTTTGTTGAGAACTCATCTTTAATGTTTGAAAATTTAATTAATTGTTTAATAATTTGATTATTTTGTAGAAAAATCTAATTTTGTAAAATTAATTGTTTTTGGTTGAAATTAAACTTTTCTATAGAAAAATTGTCTTTTCAGCCTGAAAATTCATTTTTTAATTGAAAATTCATCTCTTTGCTTCAAAATGTAACTATTTTATTAAAAATTCGTATCTTTGGATTAAAAATTCCACTGTTTGGCAGAAAATTCATCTCATTTCTGCTTGAAAATACATTTTTGAAAATACAGTAGAAGTCCGATAAGTTTCTCATTTCGGGGCTGTAGGAGCGGAAAATTCCAGGAATTGCGGACTTATCGGATGCCCCCTCTAGTAGCACGATATTAGGTGCGCGCATGCGTGAGAATGATGCGCAAATCATAAGCAAAATAGCACACGTAGTGGGAGAACCCCAATTAGTGTGCGTGCCGTGCGTGTGATGACGTTTTAAGGGGAGTGTACACTTATCGGACGGCAACTTATCGGACTTCTACTGTATGAATCTTTTGGATGAAATTTAACTACACTGCGGATCCCGTTTAAGTATTTCCAATTTTTGTTTGATTGAAAATTCAACCATTTGGTTCAAATTTTGTTCTTTCTTGATGAAATATCTTTTTTGATTGCAAGTTCAACAATTTGGTTGAAGTTTTGTTTTTTTCTTGACTGCAAAATATCTTCTGGTTAAACTTTTTTTTCTTTCTTGGCGAAAAATCTATTTTGATTGAAAATTTAAGAATTTGGTTGAAATTTTGTTTTTTTCTTGGGCGTAAAATATTTTTGGGTTGAAAAATCAACTGTTCTGTTGAAAATATGTCTCTTTTAAATTAATTAAACTATTTATGATTTAAAATTAAAATCTTCTTTGTTGAAATATCAACTATTTAATAATAATATATAATAATAATAATATATTACATTTTTCGTTGAGAATTAAATTTTTTGTTGAAAAATGAACCATTTTGTGAAAAATTCATACTTTTTGGTTAAGGATTCACCTTTAAAATTAAAAAACTATTTCATAGAAAATTCGTATTTTTGGGTTGAAAATTCAACCATGTGGTTCAAATTTTTTTTCTTGACGAAAAAACTTTTTAAATTGAAAATTCATCAAGGTTGAAATTTTTTTTTCTTGTCTGCTACATATTTTTTCGTTGAAAAATCAACTATGTTGTTGAAAATTTGTCGCTCTTGGATAAAGCGAAATTTTTTTTTAGGAATTATAACCTTTTTTGGTTGAAATATCAACTGCTACATTTTTAGTTGAAAATTCATATTTCACGTTAGAAAATTTGATTAATTGATTGATAATTTAATTATTTTGTTGAAAATCGAATTTCTTTTCTTAAATTCATTCTTTCTGGTTGAAATTCAACTGTTATGTAGAAAAATGGTCTTTTCAACTTTAAAATGAATTTTTTTAAATTGAAAATTCGTAATTTTAATTGAAAATTCATCTCTATGGTTCAAATGTGACTATTTTATTGAAAATTCGTAGTTTTGGGAAGAAAATTCAGTTTTTTTCAGAAAATTCTTCCTTTGAGCTTGAAAATTCCAAAATTTTGTTGAAAATCTTTTCTTAGAGTGAAAATCCCTTTTCTCATAAAGAATTCAACAGGTTGGTTGAAATTTAATTTCTTTCTGCACTGAAAAATATTTTTTGTTTGAGACATCAAATATTTTGTTGAAAATCTGTCTTTTCTGGATGAATTCCACTTTTTTAAATTTCCAATTCAAACCTTTTTTGGTTGAAATATCAATTATTATATTTTTGTTGAGAATTCATATTTTATGGTTGAAAAATTTATTAATTGATTGAAAATATAATTATTTTGTTAAAAATTAATATTCTTGGGTTGAGAATTCAACAATTTGGTTGAAAAATCAACTAATTCGTTGAAAAGTCGTATTTTTGGGGTAAATTCAACTGTTTTTAGTTTGAGGTATGTAGTTGTTGTACTAAAAATCACATATCTGAAAAAATAGGTGTTTCTATGATTTTGAGAATCGAAATAATATTACTGCGGATATCGTTTCAAATAAAAAACATTATATTTAATGAAGAAATTTTAAAACTTACAACAAAAATTTTTTAAAACCATTGTTTTTGCAATTGGATTTGAATTTACTATCGCTTCTTATCAATTTAAAAAAATGGTTGAATCTTAATAATTGATCGCATATTTTCCGGAAAAAACATTTTTTACAGCTCTACTGTTTCCAATTCTGAAAGCGAATTTTTCTAGGTCTGAAATCTCTAAAACAATTTTTTTAAGGAGATTATTTTTAAACAAATAATTATAATTGAAGATTATTTATTTTAAAAATTCGGAACAGTAAAGGTGAAGGAAAGGTTTCATCTAAAAAAATAAGTCATGATGTATTAAAATTCAAAAATTCAAAAATTTGTAAAAAATTGGTAAGAAGCAACAGTAAGCAAAAATTCAATTACAAAAAATATTTTTTAAATAATTATTCTTTTCCAAGTTTTAAACAGTTTTATAAACAAAGTATTTTCTTTCATAATACATGATTGTTAATATCATTTTAATTTTGAAAATCATAGAAAACTTTTTTCCCCAGAGACCAGAATTTTGGCACGACAAGACACTACCTTAAATTAAAATATTTTTTGGTTAGAATATCAAATATTACATTTTTCGGCGAGAATTCATCTTGTTTGGTTGAAAATTCAACTAATTTCTTAAACTTTAAAATATTTGGTTGAAAATAAATTTTTTTAAGTTCAAGATTCATAATTTTATTTGAAAATTCGTCTTGCTTGGTAGTAAAGTAATATTCTTGGTTGAAAATTAAACTTGTTAGTTGAGAATTCAACTTTAAGCGTTTGAAATTGAATTAAATTTAGTATAAACATTAGGTTTATTTAAATTTTGAAATTAATTGTTAAAATTTATTTTTAAATCATTTGAAATTGATATCATCCAGAAGAATCTCTTTCTAAGCGTCTTGTTTTCTAATGTATTGAATTTCTGTTTATGATTCTTAAAAAATGAATCGAAACATTGTAAAAAAAGAAGGACAACGAGAAAATCTGGCCAAAATTTTAGATTTTAGAAAATTATGTTACGATCACACAATCATATTGTAATAGCTTTTGCTAAAAGGGCTAATCGTAGCAATAACAAAATACATAAAAAAATTTAATTTACGTTTTTTTATTTAAAAAAATGGGTGACAGATTGATAGTGTTCTAAAGAGTTTGAGTGCTCGGAGAAATGTGCTTTGAGAATTTAATGAGCATTTATAAGCATTCTGAATTAGGATTCAAAAAATTGTATTTTATACTTTTATTAATAATAATTACATTATTTAAATTTCGCGGGGAAATGTATCGCTTCAAATTAGAAAGGGTGCTAAATTTAAATGATAAAAAAATCAAAGTAATAGAAAACATATTATTTGCATTAAACAGTGCCTTATTTAAGGTTGCTATAATATCCCAATTCCTAAATTCTTTTAGATATAAAACCAACCATACACCTAGAAGAATAATAATGTTATGCAAAATTAATTTTGTTTCTAAATATATTTAAAATACTTTTTAGTTGTGTTTTCAAGTCAAAAAGATAAATATCAACCAAAGAAATGAATTTTCAACCAAAATTATGAATTTTTAACCCAAAAGATTAATTCTCTACCAAAAAAGACTAATTTTCAACAAACTACATGAATTTTCATCTGAAAAAAAATCAATTTTTAACCAAAATTAGAATAGTTAACATTTCAGAAAAATAAATACTCAACCAAAAAAAACACGAATTTTCAACAAAATCGTTTTCTTCTTCCTCAGAAAAAATGATTTTAAAACCAAAAATAGAAGAATTACATTTTCAGTTAAGACAATCAATTTTCAACCAATAAAATTGATTCTCAACAAAATAATTCAATTTTAAACTGAAAAAGATGAATTCACAAACCAAAAATATAATATTTCAATTTGCAGTTGGAAAAGTGAATTAAAAAAAAAAAGAGTTTTCAGCAAAATTAATTACTTTTCAAGTAAAAATAAAAATTTTCAAGCTAAAATGGAATCGTTATATCTTCAGTTAAAAAAATAATTTTCAACTAAAAAGAAACGAATTTTCAATGAAAGAAATAAATTTTTATTCACAATGATGAATTTTCAATCAAGAATATAAAATTTTTACCAAATAGTGGATTTTTCTATCCAAAAGATGAATTTTCGATCAACAAAAAATCTAATTTTCAACTAGTTTTTTTTTCAATGGGAGAAATGAATTTTTAACAAAAAATGGAATAGTTAAATTTTTTAATGAAAAAGATTATAATTCTATCAGAAAAGGTAAATTTTCCACAGAAAATTGAATATTTAAAGTGAATTTTCAACTAAAATGAATCTTCAAATAAAAAAATTTAATTTTTAACCAACTATATGAATTTATAACTAAAAATATAAATTGTCTATCAAAAATAAAGTAGGAATTTTCAGTTAGTAAAATAAATTTTCAACTAAAACCCAAACGAATTTCCAACAAATGAATTTTCAACCAAAGAAATTAATTTTTAACCAAGAAGGTGAAATTTCAACTAATGGGAGTACACTTTTACCAAAAAAGACGGATTTTCAACAAATAGTTCAATTTTCACCGAAAACAGATGATAAATTTTGAATAAAATAGTATAATTTTCAATCAAGAAGAATTAATTTCTATCAAAAAAGATAAATCGACAAAAAATGGAAGTTACATTTTCAGATAAAAAAAATAATTCTAAATAAGAACACGCTCATTCTTAAACGAAAAGATCAATTTTCAACCAAATATTTTAATTTTTAATTCTCCCACAAAATTCGAATTTTCAATAAATTACAGGATTTTAAACCGAATATTTGAATTTTTAACATGAGAAGATAAATTATGAACCAAACATGTACGAGTTAAGCTATCAGTCAAAACAATTAATTTTTATCTAGAAAATTTAATTTTCAACAAAATAATTAAATTTTGAACAAAAGAAAGGGTTTTCAACTAAAATGATGAATCATCAACCAAATAAATGAATTTTTAACAAAGTAGTTCCACTTTTATATTTCAACCAAAAAGGATTTCAATTTGATACCAAAAAAGATGAATATTCTACAAAATGGTTTGAATGCTCAAGATAAACAGATTAATTTTCAACCAACTAGTAACTTTTTTTTTAATGGTAGTACTACATTTTAAACATATTGTGCGAAAATTCATACAGTAATAAGTCGTATTCTATTTTATAAAAAAATGTGTACTACTTATATTCAATAAAATGGATATGTTAATTGCATAAGGGCAGATCGTAAATAATTGAAAAAATAAAAAACAGCCTAACAAGGCAAAGTTTAATTAAAGGCACCCACATGATTATATCCTATTATATAATTTTTATTTTGCCGCTACGCATGGTTTGAATGAAAAAACTAAAAATACAATTTTTGAACCTAAAAAGTATAGATTTGCAAAATAGTCAGAAAACTACCCACATTCAAAATCTACAAGAATATTTACAGTGCAATACAGTGCAATACTGATATACTAAAAATTATTGAAGAATATTTGATAAAAATTTTATTTGAATTCAACCTAGATGTTTTTCATTGATATATAAAAAATAATAGTATTTCTTGTGGTATAACGTAATTATTATCCATCAGTTGACTATCTACTCAATTATTTATTCATTTATTATTATCAATTCATTTTCGTTTTGTTTCTATCTTGACTTTCATCTTATTATTAATTTTTTATCATTATTACTGTATGCGTATATATTTTTAATTCATTAATTATTTATTTACTACTTAATAACATTTATACATTTAACAGTAACCATTTTTTACAATCTTTTAGCAGTTAAAGATTTATGTAATTATCATTATAATCCTTAAAATTATTAATTTTAACCACCTTTTCACTTCATTTATAGCTTATATCTTTGAAAAGTATATTATATTTATTTATATTTTTATTTATTTAAAGATACCAAAAATCTTATACATAAAATTAACGAAAATTGAAACTTTTAAACTTATATTCCAAAAAAATTTATTTAAAATATTTTAAAACAGGGATTTTCTGAAGGTACCAGTGGGAATTAAATTCATTTGAAATATATGCTACATTTTGAAATTCGAAAAAATATCATAAATATTTATTCTGAAGGTATTAGAGGGAATTAAATGAATTTAAAATAAATTCTACTTTGCGGAATTAAAAACAATTCAATATACATATTTTCTGAAAGAAATGAAAGGTATTAAATAAATTTGAAATGTATCCTACTTTAAGAAATTAAAATAAATAAAAAATTAAATAAATTAATAAGAAATTTAATAAATGTAAATTTTGTCCTGTTTCTAGAACAGAAAATAATTCCCAGACTACTGGGAAATTCTTGGGCATTTAAGAACTCTATAGATTGATCCATTTAAAATAAAATTTGATAAATTGTAAACTTTGCAAACACCGGCTATATAAGAAGTGTTTTACAATTGATCGTTAGGAGGCAGCAGTAGGCAATCGAACTTTACATATCATCAGTCGATAAAATTATATGCATCGGTTTAGTACTTTAGTGCAACGATTTTATTCCGCTGCATTACCCCTTGATGCGATTGCATGGAGACACACAGCTGCATGTCAGGTTGCCTACCAGAGGCGCAATTCTGCTTTATTTATTCTCTCATCCCTCTTGGGGGCTGTTTGCCTTCCATTTTGAAAGGAGTATGCTACCCAGCGGCCAAGGATCGATTCATTGCTAGTCAAGAAACGAATTTCGTGGGGAGCTCAATATTAATGGAATATACAATATCACCACCTTCCAATCTAATTCGAGTCGTAACATGTGGACAAAACCACATGTAATCTTACCTCATATTTTTTAAATAAAAACATCAATAGTCAACTACCACCTGGCAGTTTGGTCGGAAAGTATACACTGCCGGTCACAAGTTTCCGGACACCTCTTTTTTGATGACTGCAGTCATGACAAAGTTCGCTTAATTTCAATTACTTCAGAGCTAAAAATTTTCTCTTTAAAGGGTTGAATGCTCTCAAAATTCTGTATGAAATGAGCCTAGGATGAAACTAATTTGTCTTTTTTTTTAAAGTGGATATAGCAAAAATAGTGTAAATTTAAATGTTTTCTTAAATTTGCAACAACTTGCGTAATAATCAATTTTGCTTCCTCATAGAGGATGCTTTGTAATGGTAACATTTTCCAAAAATTTTAAATTCATTTAATTGAACCTTCCTCAATTTAAAAATGTCTAATACAATGTTCTAAGCAATTGTCCGGATGTGTGTGTAGGTCACAATATTTTGTGAACATGATAACTTGAAAACGGTTACAGATAAATTGATGAAATTTGGAGGGCTAATTTTTCCCAATAATATCTTGAAACTGATTGAAGCATTTCTAAAAATATTTGTTGCATTTTTTTAGCCCTTAATAATATTTTAAAAATCGGGTTTTTATAGAAAAACTTTTTTCATTCAGATAATTCAAAGTTGATGCAAGAACAGAAAAGATGTGTTGATTCGAGAAGAATCGATTGACCTATAACATTAATAAATTGTATTGAAGAGTAAGGAAGCTATGGTAATGCATGATATTTGAAAATACGGTCTTTTATAGTAAAACTTTTTTCATCAACATAATTCAAAGTTGATGCAAGAAGAGAAAAGATGTGTTGATTCGAGACGAATCGATTGACCTATAACATTAATAAATTTTATTGAAGAGTAAGGAAGCTATGGTAATGCATAATATTTGAAAATACGGTTTTTTATAGTAAAAATTTTT